>JBBBDQ010002204.1:42500-222500 GCA_037127315.1 Ascarosepion bandense | reverse complement strand
GATAGATAGATAGATAGATAGATAGATAGATAGATAGATATGAACAAACTAGATAGATAGATAGATAGATAGATAGATAGATAGATAGTAGATAGATAGATAGATAGATAGATAGATAGATAGATAGATAGATATGAACAAACTGAGATAGATGATAGATAGATAGATAGATAGATAGATAGATAGATAGATTTGAACATAATGAGATAGATAGATAGATAGATAGATAGATAGATAGATAGATAGATAGATAGATAGATAGATAGATAGATAGATAGATATGAACAAACTGATATAGTTTTGATAAGAACGATGCAGACATTACTTTTACATTTTAATATAATTTAAAAATAATAACACATTTGTCTTTCCTCAATGTGAATGGGGTAGGGTATTTATTTTGGTCAAAATATTTGATTTTTTATCAAACGTTTTCCATTTTATTTGTTTCTTTTTCTTGTATATTTTTCTTACAGCTTCAAGAATCAGACGGAAATAAATAAAAAACAAAAACGCATTTAAAGGGAATAGAAAAAAAACTCAATGATTTTAGATAAAATAGGAAAAAATCTTTAGAGAAAACAAAACATTTAACGGATAAAAAGTATTTGTTTCTTTTTTACTTTTGTTTCATTGAATGTTATTTTTTTATTTATTATATCTGATTTCTTGAATCTGTTTGTAAGAGAAAATATTTGTGGCATTTAGTCTTTACTACAAAAACATACACTTTCGAAACACACGCACCTTACACATATACATAAAGACATACATTATTTACACTGTTCGGACTTTTGTCCTCATCTTTATTGCCATGTTTATGAGATTTCGGCCGTTGTAAGTTCCAGCCTTCTTCAGATGCTAGAAAATTTTAACCGAACCCTTTATTTTAATCCCTGGGTTTTATAATTCGCATTTAATGTGCAATGCCACTTTCGGATGGCATGTAGTTATCACCCTTTAACTGAACTCTGTCAGTTATATGTTCACCTCTGCTGTAGTCACAATTATTTGAGTAAAGTTACTAGAACTAACCAACGCTCACATCCAATGGGCCATGATTCCTATATCAGTGTATGACTTTCTGGAACTTATAAACATAATGTCGTCAACGAGACTATTTTTTAGCTCCAACGAACGTCGAAGGAAAGGTGCAAGAGGATAATGACTCCCAGGCAAAACAGCCTCAGTCTGTCTTTACTTATGTGAAGAGGTTATCGAGAAAATACAAAGGATTACAAAGGATCAGTGGTCCATATAACATCAGGACGACCTTCAAAAGTGTTTCTACACTTCGCGGATACCTTTCCTGAGTAAGACCTTTAGTAGAGGAGAACATGACGAAGGACTGCGTGTACAACATTCCATGTAGCTGTGAAAAGAAATATAAAACAGAAACAGGTCACCTCATTAAGGTAAGGCTACAAGAATATCGCAACGCCGTAACACGAGAGGAGATAGAAAAATCAAGCGTAGCTGACCACATATGGAGGGAGAAAGTGGATCACTGCCCCCTATGGGATGAATTTAAAATAATTGATAAAGAACACCATTGGAAACTACGTAAACTTAAAAAATCAGTGCATATGCTAAACCACAAAAATCTCCTAAGTCGACCAAGCATAGAAATGAATGCAATATGGGAATTAGTAATATGGAGTGCCAGAGAAAATCATTACCTTCAAAAGATTGCAATATGAGCTCTGGTAAAAAAATAGTTACTGAGACATTAGATTTATGAGTTCAATAAATTTGTGCACTTATGTTTTCAAGAACACACGGGCCAGGATATAGGGGTTGGTTAGTTCTAGAAACTTTACCCAAAGAGTTGTGAGTTCAATACCTAGCTATAGCAATGGTAAACAAATAACTTAGTGAATTGAGTTAAACAGAGATAACTACATGGCATCTGGAAGTGGCATCGCACAGGGAATGAGAATTGTATATCCCCAGTGATGGAAATAAAGGTTCCGCTTCAAAATTTCTGTACATCACAAACATGGCAATAAAGATGAAGCCAACAGTCTAAACTGTGTAAATAATGTAAATCTGTCTCATCCCAGAAGAATAGACAAATACATACATACATACATACACACTCATACAACCACATATACATTCATTTTATTTTCAATTTTGTGTAAGAAAGTCAATGGTCAGTTACAAATTCCCAGTTAACGTAATGGTATACAAGATTATCATTGATAAATCATCCCATAGCCCCCATTGTTTTCTGTTGCGGCATGTGTATGTGCAACTTTGAAAAGTATTGATCTAGAGGACGAAATCAGCAGATATACTGTTGGTTGTTTTGTTTTTATAGCATATCAACCTCGGCGGGTCATTTATTGCCAACTAAATTTTTTATTTATTTATTGCTGGTAATACCTTTTTCTTTCAACAATTTATTGTTGTTTTTATATAAGTTTTGTGTCTAGTAATACTTTTTTCTTTTCGAGTATCAAGATTCATTGGGATTTTGTTTTTAAGGGCAGGGTCCCCAAGTCCTACCCTTGTTATTTAACCCATAATTGGAGGGAAGGGACGGATTAATACCTTTCCCAAGGGTACCAGTGCTTAAGTGAATGCAGGGTATTCAACTGGAATTCAAACTCGGCTCACCGATTTCTCTTTCCGAGCCGATATCCACTGCACCACAACGCACATCCGTCACTAAACGCTTACAGCAACTGGTATTCTCAAGCGGTCACCCATCTAAGTACTGACCAGGCTCAATGTTGCTTAACTTCGGTGATCGAGCGAGAACCGGTGTATTCAACGTGATATGGCCGTAAGCCGCAGTTATACTGATTCATCGTGATGTGTGTAACTACGAGTATACAGGAAAATGATATGGACATTTTAATTATCGGAAGGAGAGAAAAGGATTTAACAATTGTGACGAGTTACATGTGTTTATGTTAAGTTTGAGCAGTATCGTGGCAATGTATGTAGACATAATCGATAAAAACGTAACGAATATTATAAAAAAATTCTCTGCTTGTCACGTTTCCAATACTATCCAGATAATTTACAAGAATCATCGTTGGGGTGTGAGTAAATTGAAAATAGTACAGATATTAATATAACCTTTGCTTGAAAAAATTCTCCTGGGTATAATTTGGAATACTCTTAAGAAATGATGGAATCGAGATAGAATTCCAGCTGAATTCATTGCGTTCACTTACGCGCAAATACCCTTCGGAACGCTATTAATCCGTCGATTCTCCCTCCAGTTATGGATTAAATAACAAAACAAATTGGGTTTCATAGACTTGGTTGGCAACCAGTCTACCACAGAAATTAATAGCAACCTACTGCGGAAAAAATCTTTTGCCCTGTCAGTAATGTCTCTTACGAGACATGATCGCCCAAGCGTGTTATCAAGTATGGCACTTAACTGACAATCTTGATACTTGATGCATTGAGCACTGTTGAAATGTATTGGTCCGGTTAGTATATGAACCGACATTTTCTTTTCGTCGACATATCAGGCTTTGTTTTTCCTAGACAGAATATCCAGTCGATCCAAGAAGAAATATGTCGGCCATTTTTTTCTCAAGGAATGAAACCTCCTAAACTTTATGCTCATAACAAGTAGACTATAAGCAGGTTTAAGTATCAAAACAATACAATAAATTTTTCAGAATTATATCAGTAAGAAACATTGTTTGCTATAAATGGACTAATTACTAAAATTCTCGCAGTAGAAAATTATATAAACATAGAGTATAGCATTAAAATACATGAATATTTGACCATAAATTTACATTACACATATAATAAATACAATTATCTCAGTTAAAATTGCATTAATTTTTGGCCCCTGACAATACGTATGATTTCCAGTGCATTTTCTACAGTAAAATTTACATTATTAAAATGATCGCTTTATTCTATACGTATACTCTGCATTTATTCCTGACGACTGACAATCACTTTCTTCCTGGTTTTCAGTTTATTCTTAAAATCATTACCAATTCATTTACTTTCTGCATATTATAACACTTATTATATCAGTAAGGATAGTATATATTACTGACTACTGACAATCCCTTTCTTCCTTGTTTTCAATGCGTTCATATTGTAAAATCATCAGTCTTACAGTCTACATATAATAGCAATATTATATCAGTAACGCTTGCATTAATTTCTGAACAATGAAATCCCTTTCTTCTTGATTTTCAATGCATTTCTATATTGAAAATATTAGGAATGTATTTCCATTATACATATAAAAACCCTTTTCTATCAATAATTCTGAAATCAATTTCTGATCACTAGCAATCACTTTTTCATGGTTTTCTATGCATTCCTACAGTAAATACATTAGCGATGTATTTACATTATAGAAATAATATACTTAATCAATCAAGAATTATTGTCTTAAGTCATAACTACGGACAATCCGTTTCTACCTGATTTTTACACATTTTTATAATATAAACTTTAGCAATGCATTTAAATATAATAGTCGTATTCTATCAGTAATGCTTGAATTCATACCTAACGACAGGTTATTAGCAACGTTTTCCATTTGAAACATTCTATCGTTTTGTTTTATAATCATATCGCCCCAAGCAAGGAAGTTTATTGCCATTGGTGCTCAGGGAGTTACATAGGAGGAAAGTTATGAGAAAGAGTGACAGGTTATAGGGAGCGTCAGGAAGTGGGTAAGAGAAGGATAAGAATACCGATGAGAGTGGAGTGGAGGGAGAAAGGAGCATGAGTGAGAGGATGCAGGTTAGTGAGATAGGAGATGACTTTTGACTATACATTTAAATTCTTGGAGATTGTAGCTGTCGGGCTATCTATCTGTTTTTTTTTATAATCATATCGTACCAAGCAAAGGCATTTTACTGCCACTGTTTTGCATGTGGTTACATAGGAGGAAAGTTATGAGTAAGCGTGACAGGTTATAGGGGACGTCAGGAAGTGGGTAAGAGAAGGATGAGAATACTGATGAGAGTGGAGTGGACGGAGGAAGGAGCAGAGAGAGAGAGAGAGAGAGAGAGAGGATGCAGGTTACATAGGAGGAAAGTTATGGGAAAGAGTGACAGGATATAGGGGGTGTCAGGAAGTGGGTAAGAGAAGGATGAGAATACTGATGAGAGTGGAGTGGAGTGGACGGAGAAAAGGGCATGAGAGAGAGGATGCAGGTTAGTGAGATAGGAGATGACTATTGACTTTACATTTAAATTCTTGGAGATTGTAGCTGTCGGGCTATCTATCTATCTGTTTTTATTTAATAATCATATCGTCCCAAGCAAGGCATTTTACTGCCACTGTTTTGCATGTGGTTACATAGGGGGAAAGTTATGAGTAAGAGTGACAGGTTATCGGGGGTGTCAGGAAGTGGATAAGAGAAGGATGAGAATACTGATGAGAGTGGAGTGGACGGAGAAAGGAGCATGAGAGAGTGGATGTAAGTTAGTGAGATAGGAAATGACTAATGACTATTTAAATTCTTGGAGATTGTCGTTGTCAGGGAAGTTATATTGGAATTCATTTCTCACTAGTGACTATAACCTTTTTTGATTTCACTGTGCAACACCCCGACTAAAAAGAAAAAAATTGTAGTTTTGAAAAGTAGAAGTACTTTTTTTTTCTTTGAACGTAGAAATGTTTATCTAAATCAGTGCGGAAAATAAATGAATTGTCCGGTTCACATTCCTCCCAGGTCTTTTGAACAAGATTAGAGATTCATCCCTTGTTTCCTGTTTAGAATTAGGTTTTCGGTTCCTTCAAAAGTCTAGTTAAACTCTATGCACCTAACGTGTCCACCTGAGCCCTGAAATTTTATTTGCTAATTATATCTTGATTTCTTCAAGTCTAGAATTATTTCTTTGCCTTTCTTGTTATATTGTTCTTTCTTACTCTGATGCAACTACACACAGTAACCCTCTACCACGAGTGGCTATTGGGCCTGGTATTAGACGAACACTAGTAAAAAATAAACAATTAATATAATGGAAGAATCAGTGGTTAATAATAAGTAAAGCCATAAATTTGCTTACGTTTCTTCTTCTTCTTCTTCTTCTTCTTCTTCTTCTTCTTCTTCTTCTTCTTCTTCTTCTTCTGCTATGTGCTGTGTCCGTTCAGAATGTTGGCGACCATTACTTTCTATGATTTCCTGCTCTTTGTAGCACTTAACAAATGTTGTTTTTGTTAAATCTCCTAAACTTTGCTCTACCATTCATTTACTCACTCTTGTTTGGTTATTCTCTGTCATTCTTACCTACCATCCATTCTGTGAATATCAAAATTTCCAAGGCGTTTTTCCTCATTATATGTCCTAGAAATTTCAGTTGTCTCTTCCTAGTGTTAAAAGTAACCTATTTGTTTCTATTTTCTCTTTATTGTTGCTCACATACTCAGTCCATGGTATCCTCAGCATCCTTCTGTAGAACCACATTTCTGTTGCTTCTTCTTCATTTTTGAAGCATTACTGCCAAATAAGAAGATTGATACCCTGTAAGTACTTTTTTCTTTGTTTCTAACGATATTTTTTTATTTTTCTTAATACTTTAGATAGTGGCGAACTTCACCACATTAATTTAACTTTGATAAGAAAACAGGACTCATGCAAGAAGAATAAGCAAAAGACATTGTTGCACATAAAATATATGTATATTAAGAAGATGTACAATATCAAAGAATGATGTGAAAGAAAACATGCATTCAAGTAAGAAAGGTTGAATTAGTCAAGAGTTGCCTCCCTTTGACTTAAATTTAAGAGTTCAGTGAGAGATAATTATTTGGTTTAAAGCTCACTGGATAAATGTTCATCAGTGTTTCATGATATGATTGTTCTTGTGATATTACTGTTGAAAGAAGTTTTGATTTCAGGTGTAACAATATCATCAGCATGTGTGTGTGTGTGTGTGTGTGTGTGTGTGTGTGTGTGTGTGTGTGTGTGTGTGTGTGTGTGTGAGAAAGTTGGTGCGTGATTAGAACTGTCGTAGATTCATTTATCAGTTTAGGTCTCACGAACGACCAGGGGAAAAATCTTGCTTTTATAAGCGACTATAAGATTTTTGAAAGCATATTTCGTTTTTCAAAGTCGCCTTCGGATTTCAGTGTCGCACATTCCGTTATCTTTTAAAACACTTTCCACATTTTTTTTAATCATTTCACCCAGGGAATGGCGTAAATGCCACTAATGTGCGGCGGGCTACATAACTAAAAGAAAATTAGAGGAGGGAGAAGAGGATTACAGAGGATTTGGCTAACCTAACTGTGAATGGGCGGGACCCAGTTGCCATTCTGGTTGCACGAGTAAACACCTGTTGAGGAGGCACCAGTGACTTAAATTCGTCTGAGCAGAAGCCATGAAAGTACTTATAGAACAGACAAAGGGAGGCCACATTTCGTTGGTGGGGAAGTGGCTGTAGTCGAGCCACCAAGTCATCACCTATCACGATACTAACTCTCCTTTGGAGCCTGTCGAGAACACTGAGGTGAGCGGCAGGGGCGCCTGACCATAAATGGCAGCAGTACTCCATGCAGGGTCGAATGGTAGACTTGTATATATGCAGGATGGATTCAGGCGAAAAGAACATCCTGGATCGACACAGTGACCCAACCTTCTTAGCAGTGGATTTAGCTATTGATTCGATGTACAGACAGACAGACAGACAGACAGACAGACAGACAGACAGACAGACAGACAGACAGACAGAGACAGAAAAAAGGAGGAACAGCGAGAGATGGATAGATATATAGAGTCTGGTATTGATAGATAAATATGTGTATATAATCGCCGACTGATGACAATTCCGTTGGGTTTCAATACTGGCAAAAAGTAATCAGATGAGATTTGATACAGCAAAACAGAAATGTCTGCGAATGAATATATATATTATTTAATAATAACACCCCAAGCAAGGCGAAAACGCCACTGATGCGCAGGGGGCTACGTGAGAGGAAAAAGATTGGAAAAGAGAAAACCGGAAACCACATCCTAAACAGGAAACAAGGGATGAGCCTCTTCACCTGTTCAATAGACGTGGGTGGAGTGTGAACCGGGCGATAGTTTAGTCTATCTACTCCAATTGAAAAAAATAAAATAAAAATAGAGTGAAAAGATTGGAAAAGAGAAAAACCGGAAGCCACATCATAACCAGGAAACAATGGATGAGCCTCTTCACCTGTTCAATAGACGTGGGTGGAGTGTGAACCGGGCGATAGTTTAGTCTATCTACTCCAACTGAAAAAAATAAAATAAAACAAATAAAAAGAGTGAAAAGATTGGAAAAGAGAAAAAATAGGGTAAAATAGACAGCGATAATAATAAATATAAAAGCAGATAGATAGATAGATAGATAGATAGATAGATAGATAGATAGATAGATTGACATGAACAAACAGTGATAGATAGATAGATAGATAGATAGATAGATAGATAGATAGATAGATAGATAGATAATGAAGGTGATCAGATAGATAAATATATAGTGAGAGAGTGAGAGAGAAAGAAAGAGGGGGGATTCTGTAGTCTGAGGTAACTGGTATTTTCAGATTGATGTAGCTAGCTAAATAAGTAAATATGAAAATTCTGAGAATTAGATACATTCAGACAGACAAACCGATAGACATACCAGCAGATAGATAAGCTATCATCTAACTCATTTAATAAGTAACGTTACTGAGCGTACACTATTTCCCAACCCTTCTTGCAGTCACAGGCCGTCACGCAACCATATTTATGCTAGTGTCCGCGCACACACTCTCTCACAGTTGTGCAAATACATTCACACTCATCAGCATACGCATATGAACATTCGTTCAAAATGGTGCAGACATTCGTACACACATTCACAAATATACCCACAAGCACGCACACATACAAACAGAGGTGCAAACGTACGCACTCTTGCACACGCACTCACAGGCGCGTACACGCATACCCTTTCGCTGACTATGCTGGAGACTCTATGGAACGCTAAGTCGACCGCAAATTTATTGATGATCAAGTGATAAGCCAAAATTAGGCTCTTCTTTTACAGTCGTAAAGAGCTGAGAATCGCCTCTCCTCCCCACTTCCGACATTTAAGATCATACATTGGATGAGTCGAGACAGTGAAAGAGGTTCGATGGTGTCATTGATTAGGATGTTCGAAAAAATCACGGATCCCGATTGGTGATAGAGAGTCGGTCAACAGACCGGCGACATTTGTTAATTAGACGGCTTAACGAAACGGGTGTGAGGATGAAGTAGATGATAACAAAAATAAATAAAGAAAAAAAAAAAAGAAAAAAAGAAAAAAAAAGATTACAAATACAACAACAATGAACAACTACAAATACTTCAAATTTTATCAGAATTTGTAGGCGCGTTAGAGTATATTTGAATTTTAACATTAAAATATTTTTGCACACTCGGGTACAAAAAGTCAATATATATATATATATATATATATATATATATTATTTAATTACTTAGTTTTTGGTCATAATAAAGTTGGACCAGTACACAGTTGTTTTAAAAAAGTGTTCAATACAATTATGTATATTGTATGGTAGGTCCTTATCCTCACTTCTTCGGTCTGTAAAATCCTCCAACGAATGATCCACACAAATGTGAAAGAGCTGGCAAGTGTGTCAGAACGGGGCGATTCTAAGATTTTATGTGTTAGACAGTTTAAATTCATTTTTATGGTGGTATTTGAAAATTATTTCATTTCTCTGATTTAATAATTGGCTAGATTCTCTGAATTTGATAATTTTAATCTTTTCGTCTAAGCATAAATTGCTTCTGCTTCTAAAGCTATTGGAGGTTTGAGATTTCACTATAATTTTTCATTCAATCTAGGAGGAAAGATTTCTGTCTTTTAATTCCCAGAAATGTTTAGAGAGAGCGGTTCGATGTTTTAGGTGGGGTTTAGAAAATGATTGAGTGTGATTATATAGGCGTTGTTTCCATGGTCTGGCGGAAATTCCTATATATATATATATTTCTTGCTATTGTCTTCGGCATATATTCGTGTAAAATTTTTTGTACAATAAAGACGGAAGCTGATGATGGTCCACCTGAAGTTGGCCCAAACTTCCCATTTACCATGAAAGAACGTGTCTGCCTTAATTTTTCTGATATATATATATATAGCATATCTTCATTTCAAACATGTTTCATTGAATAATATAGACAATATTATATTGGGATGCATGTTTTGCAAAAAAATTCATAACTCCAACAAATATATTTAAATTTTCAAACAATTAGAGCAGAGCACGTTCACGTTTATTTTATTTTATTTTATTTTTATTTAACTCACCATCACAATGAAATACAAATTTTATCACAGTTACAATAAGTTTGTCTTCGTAATTTACCCCTGAGTATGATCTTGGAGAAGGTTGAATATATTTGGGTAGGAAAACCGACAGAAATTTCCTTGATGATTTTCATCTTAACATCACCCGACTGACAAGATAACTGGAAAAAATCCGTATAAAGATAATTACGCAGAATTTGTCGATATGATTCAGTGAAAAAGCTTTGAATATATTCAGGAATCCCTCGATTAGTGTGTCTAATGTGTTCATTAAGAAATACACCCTAATCGAAAACGCATTAATCAAACATAAAACAAAATTGACAGCAAAAATAGTTGCACATTTCCATTTTTAAAGTTTAATAAATATTTAATTAATCGGTTTTAATAAAAAATCAATTTTCAATTATTATGATTAAATTTAAGACTGTTTTATTGCAATAATCGAATATTATGCATGCACTAAACGAATTTTGGTATAAACATTTCTTCAGATAGTTTAATTACAGCTTCGAGTACAATACTCAGCACCTTATTCGAAAATATGAAAAATACATTAAAAACTAAACAGATGAGTCTTGTTAGTTCTTTTTAATCAAACTTGTTATGATGAACTTGTTGCCTAAATATACTTTATATATGTGTCTAAGCACGTATATATGTACGTATATATGTATGTATATATGTACGTACAAATGCATGTACAGGGAACGAATAAAATAATAGAAACCCCTAAAAATTGCAAGCAAATTTATTTCAATATGAACAGAACCGCCTCTGGCAGTAATTAAAGCTTGAATTCAGCCTGGGATCGACTTTTGCATGCATCTAATTGTTTCTAGAGGAATTCTTATTCATTCTTAAGCGAAAAACATTCTCCAATTCTTTCAATGATGACAGTGAGGGATATCGACCCCGAACATGATTTTCTAAAATGAACCTATAAATGTTCAATGATGTTGAGATATGAAGAATGTGGTGGCTAGATAAGATGTTCTACTTCACTAGAATGTTCCTCGTGCCATTCAGCTTCAAATTTAGCAGTATGAATGGGTACATTATCATCCTGAAAGATACTATTTCCCTCCAGAAACAGTTCCAGAAACACAGAATGAAGTTGATCACTGTAAAATTCTTATATAGTTCTGACTCTCGATTTTAATAAACCTATTTAAATATTATTGGTAAAAAAACAAAGCAAAAAAAAACAAAAAACGAAAAACAATTTTAGCAAAAAAATGAAGTACGACTAATATTAAATCAACAAACAAAAATAGACCAACTTTTGACAATTTAATGAAATTTTCCAAATTATGCTTTTATGGTACGGGGTGTTTCCATTATTTCGTCCACCAACTGTATGTATGTATGTATGTATGTATGTATGTATGTACACTACCGGCCACAATTATTAAGCTACCCCAGTTTTTTTAGAAGAAATGATTTAATTCATACTATTTTACTATTTATTTCCAAGTGGATAATTCTAAATAGAAATAGAATGGTTTTTTGTTATCATTACTTTGCAAAATTTTACAAGGTCAGGAAGCAAAGATGAACTTGTCTGAATCACCCTGAATTTTCTTTATTCTTTCATTGATGAAACTGCAATATAGGTAATTATTAAATATTTTTCATTTACAATTATCCACTTGGCAATAAACACTAAAAAAATACTATGAAACACATCATTTTTTTAAAACACTGGGGTGGCCTAATAATTATAGCCGGCAGTATATATATATATATATATATATATATATATATATATATATATATATATATATTTGAGCCTTTGCATAATTTACTCAATTCTAAAACGGAAATTCTAAATAAGTGCATTCATTTAAAAAATCACTTACTTTAATTTTAACTATTAGATTACTTACTTTAATTAATTTTTTTTTTTTTTTTTTACTGTTGTCATCAATAAAATTTGTTTTATCCTTGGTTTTGGTTTGGTATCTCCCAATCAGTCCATTTAATTTGCTGTTTCAGTCTATTTGTTAGCCTTGTCCTGACGATCTGGCGAGTGAAACCGCGGTCGGCTTTGGCTCACTTTTAGATTTAGTTCATATATATATATATATATATATATATATATATATATATATATGGACGTATGTCAATTTGGAAAACTTTTAGTCTTAAATTTTCGCCGATGAACCGATGTCATCAAAAAAGAATTTCGTTTCACGCACGCAAAATCACTTTAATAGGGAGACAAGAACTAACCCCGCTCAAGTGCTTGGTTTTAGACTTCAGTCGTATAGTTATAGAAATTGAATTTCAACTAACTTCTCTTCAGTTTTTATTCATTTTATTTTATTAATGTGGTTTAGGCTTACCAATATAGATTTTGTTTCTGTGAAATAAAAATCATATTCAGATGACGCCGGGTCATTAGTGAAACATTGTTTTTTCAAAACTGTCTTGTATCATTAACATTCCAACCTTCATTTACTTACACAAATACATACATATATATTCTATCATATATATGCAATAATATAAATTATATTTAATAAGATAATTTAAATATTATTCGCTTTTATTTAGACTTCATCAGAAAATGGAATATGGAGAGATTAAGCTTAAATGAAAGCGAAATTATAAACGTTTTCGTTTCTACTATTTTCAAACGTTCAAAACGAATAAGGAACGAAGAAAATAACTGCAACACTCAAAACATTAATTTAAAATGGTGCTCAATATAAAAATAGGGCAAAAAATATGTATTATAAATTATACTGGAGAACATGTACAAACTATAATCACTACAAAATTGCACATTTTGTTTTGACATTGAAAGAACAATGTTTTATCGGGTATTTAATATCATTATTAATTATATATATATTACAAAATCTGGCGGAAAGCTACGAAAAGATAAATAATGTTCAAAAAGAAATAAATTGTATATATATTCACGTGATGTAAACATCTCTCGACGAACGCTCTCGTGGCGAAGGCTTCCATTTTAAATTCTAAAATTATTTGTTTCTGATGAAAGGGTGAGGCCGGTCTGAAATATCAAATATATATATATATAATAGAAATAAATAAATACTGTTAAAAAAATACATTTTTAAACTTACAACTTTTAGTAGTTTTTCCTATATATATATATATATATATATATATGACTATATGGCTGACTGACACCAAATCGGTCGAGTTTCGATCCCGGCCAGAGGTAAGTGGATATGTCTAGCCACACTGATGAGCTGTGATACAGTGGAACGGGCTTGTATGTAGATGACTAATAAATTATATATATATATATATATATATATATATATATATAGTAGTTTTTCCTATATATATATATATATATATATATATATATAAATGCATATAATAAGCATAGGAATATAAACAAATCAAAGAAACCTGATTGTTAAACAAATATTCATTTGCTGCAAGGATGTTTTTCAGAGTGCAAATTCATTTAACTGAAAAAAGAAAAATGAACTGACTAAAATGAAGACAACGATCTTAAAGAGCTTATGTGTAAACAATGCACACGCATACACCTAGACCACGAGTGAAGTTAGTAGGTGTTTTCGATAGGAGATTTCTGCAACTTAACCCACTAGTCGTGTGCGTTTCAAGGTCCAACCATCTGGTATACGATGACTGATGTCCCGCCATTGGCAAGGCGACGTCCACGGACGCTAGGAAATAACATAAGAGACAAAGAGGTAGAGAGAAGCTGTTTAGCAACAATAAGGAAATAAAATGGATACGGAGTACACAAGAAAACAAGAAAGAATATTGTTCTTTAACACCTTTCTTTATCTCTCGATTATAATTATTGCTTTTCTTTTTCTTTGTCTTCTTTTTCTCACACTATCACCTTTTTTTTTCTTATCATTCTCTTACTGTTTTTTGTTTACGTTCATTTTGCCATCATAACTTTTTCTCTTTAAAATAGAGTCCACTTCCTCTCAGTTTATATTCTCTCCGCACGAATACCTCTTTTTTCAACTTTGCCTGCTGCTCTTTACTTATCTATGCGATTTTAACTTTTCACTTTCCTTTTCTAATTCTAATTATATACCTCCTTGTCTATCTGACGTCCGGATTCGCTTTTTTACTCTCTCAGTTTCCATTTCTCAATGTCAGTCTGCCTGTTTATGTGATATTGGAACACATTTATTTTTCCTTTTGTTTGTCAATTATTCTTTTTTTTTTATTTGCTTCTTTTCTGAGTATATTTTTTATCACTATAGCTTGCTTTCTTCAACTTTGCTATTCTACCCACTTAAGTAACATGCACTTTTTCTGACGCCATTGCATCCTTTCTATTAATGTTCCATTATTGAACATATTTTCCTTCTTTCTCTTTCTTTCTTTCTTTCTTTCTTTCTCTTTCTTTCTTTCTTTCTTTCTTTCTTTCCTTCTTTCTTTCTTTAAAATTATTCTATTAACCTTATTTTACTTTTTCTGTCTTTTTTAAAAATTCTTTTAACAATATTCTGTTACACAGATTTTATTTCGTTCTTTCTTTCTTTGTAAGTTGGGTTGCATGCTTCTTTCTTTCTTTCTTTCTTTCTTTCTTTTCGTCCATTTTAACGTTCCGTTTCTAACTACATCTATCTCTATTAATTTCTGTAAATCTAGATCTACATAGAAGGATATTTAAGAATATATCCCCCAGATATATGTCAATAAACAAATCACGAGATCATGGGCAAAGCGAAAAAATTACGGAATTATGTCATTCTTTCTTTTTTTTTCTTTCTTTCTATATATATGATCCTAATATATATATATATATATAAACTTATTTATAAATGGAACTTTGTCTCTGTGTATGTGTGTGTGGTGTGTGTCTGTGTGTGCCTGTGTGTGAGTGTGTGTGTGTGTGTGTGTTCGTTACCTATAGACTCCGAAACAGGTGAACCGATTTTCTTGAAAATTTACACAGTTGTACTATAAGCATCTGCGAGTGTTCTTAGCTAGGTTTTGTGTCGAGGTACCCTCGGTAAATATCGAAAATCGATAATCGAAAAAAAATCGGGTTATAGAAGGAGTGATCTGGTTTTAATACATTTGATACACTCGTAGACAAAGACATAAGAAACGATATTCAGAAGTTTCAAGGTTGCAGTTTTTACAATAGTCCAGAAGATCGATAATATATATATATATATATATATATATATATATATATATATATATATATATATATATAAAAGGCAAGATATTTGTGTGTGAGTCTGTTCATCTCCCTGTATGTCTATATTTTTTTCAACCCTTTTATTTTAGTTTTTGCTTCGGGTTTGGCTCTAAGTAGGTATAATTGTAGTTCTTAATCTCAGCCATGATACCATTTACTCAGAGGATTATTTAGCCTTCAAAATTCAGTTTACGACGAAAAAATCTTATTTGATATCGATACCAAAAAATCAAAATTTGACTTACATCCATTCATTTTTCTTTCAGTCTACGGTTTCGCTTTAACTGGAAGCAACTATTGCTTTTTAGTCTTTCGTGCCAACGTCCAAAGAGTCTGAACTCCAGGACCATGGATTAGGTTTTTAGCTTTCCTTACACTCGAGAAACACCGAACTATACAGCTAGTATATATATATATATATATATATATATATATATATATATATATATATATATATATATGATATTTATTTAGAATTTATAACATAAATATGTTATAATATCATTCCAAAAGTAGCCATTTTGTTTCGACACTATCTGTGTCTTAACAAGTGATGAGGTTTATTTCAAGTTAGAGAGTTTTAAAAGGTTCAAGACTAGCCAAACGTCCTTAACCAGGTAAGCATTGTTACATAGACAGAGTGGACCAACTAAAACAAATCAATTTTTATTTTAAGAATATAAAAACAAACACTAAAAATAATTTATTGGGGTATTAACATTAATAATCGATTAAAATAACATTGTCTAATGACGAAGTAGAAATCTCGAAACAGAAATTTACGTGTCGCAATGTGTTTTTGATTAAAAAACAAATTTAATTATAGGAATATATATATATATATATATATATATATATATATATATATATATATATATATAAGATAGATAGATAGATAGATAGATAGCTTTAAATAAATTATTGGATGTACAAAAACATATAAGGGCAAGAAATAAAGTAAATTTAATACTTACAGGCATTTTGTAAAAATGGAAAAAAAAAGCTTTCTTCAGGACTGTCCGGGGAATTTGTTTCATCCATTTTTAAAATATTTAAAAATGAAGATGAAAAAATGAAGGTGAAAAAGGGTAAGGAAAAGGAGGAAAAAAAAGTGGGGGAGGGGCAAGCACTAGTTGCTAATTATGTGCAGTCCAATTAGGCAATCATTCTGTTTATAGAAAAACGACCTTCTGGATCTAATGTACAATGATTTTAATGTCTGCAAGTGAAATATATTTGTATATTAAATATATCTCTTCAATATAAAAAAAAATCGCATTATAAAAAGACAACGTATTAATCCTTCTAAGAAATACAAGTTCACAATAAACCAACCGACTAAGAAAGGACCTGATGAAGATTTTTAAAGATCACAAACTTAAAATCACTGCTGCCACTAACGCTGAAGTTATCAAATATCAGGACGGTGCAAAAGTTTTTGCCGATTTAAAATTTCATTTTGAAAATGAAAACCTTTGTGTTTTTGAAAAACTTTATTCATAACAATAAAGATCTTTGCTCTCTAGAACTTGATTCCATCTGTCAACGAGCTTATAAATTCCTCGCTTTTAAAATTCTTTAGGTTTTGATGTGAAATATGAATCTAACTCATGTTCACTCTCCTCTCTTGATTTTAACCTAAGGACATATAAATGGTTTTGTAATCCTCGATATAAGTGATAATCCGATGGAGCTAGGCCAGGAGAATATGCAGGATGGGGCAAGATGGCACTTCTCATCACCTGTGACAAGCCTATCCAAAAATGATGTCTGAAGTTGTCGGGAAAGCAAAGATTTGCAACAAGAAACACGTTGTCGCAGTTTCTCTGGAGACAGTTCGTGCGGGATCCATTTTCCGAATACTGAAATCTTCCCGATTCTTTTCAGTTGGCGTGACGCAGTTGTGTGGGGCACATTAAATTGGTGTGCAAGTTCTCTTGAGATTACCATAGGGCTTTGAGTAACAGCAGCATTCAACACATCTGAATCAAGTATTTTGGGGCGACCACCTCTAGACTCATCTTTCAAGCCGAAATTTCCTTTCCGAAAACAGGAAAACCACCACCTACAACTTCTTTCTTTCACTGCATCAATTCCATAAGCATCCTGAATAGATTGTGCTGCTGCGTTTGCATTGGAACCTCTGTGAAACTCATAGAGTAGAGCATGTCTAATGTGTTCTTTAGATAGAAAGAACATGGGCGAGAATATTACAGAAAAATATGAACAATTCTTTAATAATCTGAAAGAAAAAATTATAAATTAATCATGGTGATATGTTTAAGTAACAAAATTATGCATAAAATAAATTACAATGATTTAAAATGCCTCTTTTACAAACCTGCAAAAACTTTTGCACCTACCTGACACTTTGACGTAACTTTTGACCTAATGGAATATACAAACCATATCGTAAATATTCTTACAATCACAAATACGTTCACAAAGTTTCTAACCAAAACCGTAGAATACTAGACAATATTCTTAAATCTATTCAATTTAGACTAACTTCTAAGTCTAGTAATAAGATAGTTTTTTGATAACGATAAAATTAAATGTATAAGGGCCATAACTACAAGTAATCACAATGTAAGTTCAGAATATTCTTATGAAAACAAAAAAAGGAAAACATATATCGATATTACGCAAATGTAACACCATATACTTCAATGAACCTTTTAGTAATAACGTCAACACTAACAAAAAAAGGAAAACATATATCGATATTACGCAAATGTAACACCATATACTTCAATGAACCTTTTAGTAATAACGTCAACACTAACAAAAAAAGGAAAACATATATCGATATTACGCAAATGTAACACCATATACTTCAATGAACCTTTTAGTAATAACGTCAACACTAACAAAAAAAGGAAAACATATATCGATATTACGCAAATGTAACACCATATACTTCAATGAACCTTTTAGTAATAACGTCAACACTAACAAAAAAAGGAAAACATATATCGATATTACGCAAATGTAACACCATATACTTCAATGAACCTTTTAGTAATAACGTCAACACTAACAAAAAAAGGAAAACATATATCGATATTACGCAAATGTAACACCATATACTTCAATGAACCTTTTAGTAATAACGTCAACACTAACATCGGTAAAATTTTCCTAAATTTTATCCACAAATATTTTAATCATTCTTCCACACTAAACAAATATTTTTAATAAAAACAATCTTTATTTGGTTTTTGGAAAGAGGAAAGAAATCAGTCAGTTAAGTATCATACGTGATAAACGCTTAGGCGATCATGTCTCCAAAGGGACATGACTGAATAGGCAGAAAACTTTTCGGCAGTAGGCTGCCATTAATTTTTGCGGTAAACCAGTTGTCAACCAAGGGTATAGAATCCAATCTGTCCTGCTATTCAAGTCATTCAGTTAAGTGTCATACGTGACAAACGCTTGGGCGATCATGTCTCGAAAGAGACATGACTGACTGGGCAGAAGATTATCCTGCAGTAGGTTGCCATTGCTTTCTGCGGTAGACTGGTTGCCAGCCAAAGCTATCGAACTCCATCTGTCCTATTATTTAACCCATAACTGGAGGGAAGAGACGGATTAATATCATTCCCAAGGGTATTCGTGCGTAAGTGAATGCAATGAATTCAACTGGAATTTGATCTCAGCCCCCCGATTTGTCGTTCCGAGTCGATATCCACTGCATCACAACGCACATATAGTCATAAATGCCAAAAGATCGTTTCTGTCTTAATTTTTTAGATCAGATATCATTATTTAAACTATTTACATTCAGACCTCGAGTTCGAAAATAGTCACATTTCTTTCATTCACTAACGTACAAATAAGTTTCGTAAAGGTATTAGTGCATCTCTTCTCTCTGTGGGTTAAATAGCAGTACAGATTGGGTTCTATAGTCTTGGATGGCAACAAGTATATCGCAGACAGATATAGACAGGAAGGTAACCAGAAATAAAAAAATTAGAAAAAGATTGCAGAGTTAAGATTGGTTTCACAGAGAGCTTTGATATCTGGGGACTTCTTGAAGCGGAACGATTACACACTACACATTACAGTTGTAGCGGCAGGTCGTCAAATGCAACATACTAGAGCATTGTATGGATTCAGGGTTGCCAATCAGAAGTGTTTGCATGGACATCTATCTATCTATCTATCTATCTATCTATCTATCTATCTATCTATCTCAGTCTGTTCATATCTATCTATCTATCTATCTATCTATCTATCTATCTATCTCAGTCTGTTCATATCTATCTATCTATCTATCTATAACATTCGATTCATATATGTTTTTATATATCCTTGTCTCTTCATATTTATTTAACATAATAGTATAGCATTTTCATATATGCCTATTTACATCTATCTATCTATCTATCTATCTATCTATCTATGACTGTTCATTATCTATCTATCTATCTATCTATCTATCTATCTATCTATGACTGTTCATTATCTATCTATCTATCTATCTATCTATCTATGACTGTTCATTCTCTCTCTCTCTCCCCCCCTCTCTATCTATCTATCTATCTATCTATCTATCTATCTATCTATCTATCTATCTATCTATCTATCTATGTATTTCAGACTGTTCATATCTATCTATCTATCTATCTATCTATCTATCTATCTATCTATCTATCTACCTTCTGTTCAAGATGGATTAATTTTCCGTTTTTGTTACCCTTTTATTTATTTGTTATTTTCTTTCTCTTTTGTCCCCACACGCACATGTACTACCCCTCCAGGGTATTTCGCGTTGTTTGATCTTGATGAGGCGTAAAATTTGTTATTAATTTTCTTTCGTTGAGGATGGAGACGAGGAAGAGTGTCCTGTTACAATCTTTACGAACGTTTACAAACATGCGTGTACACCCACACAAATTTGTGCTCATACAAAAGTGCGCACAGATGACCTCCCCATATCCTTATATAGTCGCACACAAAACTCATGCCATTTTGAGCATATATAAACAGAAGCTTAACGCCATTGTTAATAATTATCATTGTAAATGTCTGTAAATATTCACCAAACTTTCAAGTGAATAACACGTTTTCTTACAATTTGCGGTTTGAAAAAATAATATGCTACACATCGTAAAAATGTTTTGAAATGTAAACCAATAAATATCAAACATTATATTCATTCGAATATATTTAAAATAATTTGTTTATAAATTTTAATAACTTCAAAGATGTTATGTGACTGAATACGTCAAGATTTATAAATACCTTCAATACGTAGAAAGTAAGACAAAAAGCATCTTTACCAAAATGGAAATACAAATAAAATCACAAGTCCTTGTTTGGTTAAAATGTAACATTTTTTGGCTAAAAATACATAGATGACATTGTGCAGATGAGAGCAATAAATATCAAGGGTGTTGACAAAATCAAGAAGACTTGATTGTTAATCAAATATTGATTAGCTACAACGATGTTTTTCAGAGTTGCTTTCATCCTTTTTAGATGTAGATAATGTTATGAGGATGATGGCAATAAACATGGAAATATTAACAAAATCAAGGAGACTTGATTGTTAATCAAATATTGATTAGCTACAACGATGTTTTTCACAGTTGCTTTCATCCTTTCTAGATGTAGATAATGTTATGAGGATGATGGCAATAAACATGGAAATATTAACAAAATCAAGGAGACTTGATTGTTAATCAAATATTGATTTGCTACAAGTAAGTTTTTCACAGTTGCTTTCATTCTTTTTAGATGTAGATAATCTTATGAGGATGATGGCAATAAACATGGAAATATTAACAAAATCAAGGTGACTTCATTGTTAATCAAATATTGATTAGGTACAAGGATGTTTTTCACAGTTGCTTTCATCCTTTCTAGATGTAGATAATGTTATGAGGATGATGGCAATAAACATGGAAATATTAACAAAATCAAGGAGACTTGATTGTTAATCAAATATTGATTAGCTACAACGATGTTTTTCACAGTTGCTTTCATCCTTTCTAGATGTAGATAATGTTATGAGGATGATGGCAATAAACATGGAAATATTAACAAAATCAAGGAGACTTGATTGTTAATCAAATATTGATTTGCTACAAGGATGTTTTTCACAGTTGCTTTCATCCTTGTTAGATGTAGATAATGTTATGAGGATGATGGCAATAAACATGGAAATATTAACAAAATCAAGGAGACTTGATTGTTAATCAAATATTGATTTGCTACAAGGGTGTTTTTCACAGTTGCTTTCATCCTTTTTAGATGTAGATAATGTTATGAGGATGATGGCAATAAACATGGAAATATTAACAAAATCAAGGAGACTTGATTGTTAATCAAATATTGATTTGCCACAAGGATGTTTTTCACAGTTGCTTTCATCCTTTTTAGATGTAGATAATGTTATGAGGATGATGGCAATAAACGTGGAAATATTAACAAAATCAAGGAGACTTGATTGTTAATCAAATATTGATTTGCTACAAGGATGTTTTTCACAGTTGCTTTCATTCTTTTTAGATGTAGATACTGTTATGAGGATGATGGCAATAAACATGGAAATATTAACAAAATCAAAGAGACTTGATTGTTTATCAAAAATTGATTAGCTACAAGGATGTTTTTCCCAGTTGCTTTCATCCTTTTTAGATGTAGATAATGTTATGAGGATGATGGCAATAAACATGGAAATATTAACAAAATCAAGGAGACTTGATTGTAAATCAAATATTGATTTGCTACAAGGATGTTTTTCACAGTTGCTTTCATTCTTTTTAGATGTAGATAAAGTTATGAGGATGATGGCAATAAACATGGAAATATTAACAAAATCAAGGAGACTTGATTGTTAATCAAATATTGATTAGCTACAAGGATGTTTTTCACAGTTGCTTTCAGCCTTTCTTGATGTAGATAATGTTATGAGGATGATGGCAATAAACATGGAAATATTAACAAAATCAAGGAGACTTGATTGTTAATCAAATATTGATTTGCTACAAGGATGTTTTTCCCAGTTGCTTTCATCCTTTTTAGATGTAGATAATGTTATGAGGATGATGGCAATAAACATGGAAATATTAACAAAATCAAGGAGACTTGATTGTTAATCAAATATTGATTTGCTACAAGGATGTTTTTCCCAGTTGCTTTCATCCTTTTTAGATGTAGATAATGTGATGAGGATGATGGCAATAAACATGGAAATATTAACAAAATCAAGGAGACTTGATTGTTAATCAAATATTGATTTGCTACAAGGATGTTTTTCCCAGTTGCTTTCATCCTTTTTAGATGTAGATAATGTTATGAGGATGATGGCAATAAACATGGAAATATTAACAAAATCAAGGAGACTTGATTGTTAATCAAATATTGATTTGCTACAAGGATGTTTTTCCCAGTTGCTTTCATCCTTTTTAGATGTAGATAATGTTATGAGGATGATGGCAATAAACATGGAAATATTAACAAAATCAAGGAGACTTGATTGTTAATCAAATATTGATTAGCTACAACGATGTTTTTCACAGTTGCTTTCATCCTTTCTAGATGTAGATAATGTTATGAGGATGATGGCAATAAACATGGAAATATTAACAAAATCAAGGAGACTTGATTGTTAATCAAATATTGATTTGCTACAAGTAAGTTTTTCACAGTTGCTTTCATTCTTTTTAGATGTAGATAATCTTATGAGGATGATGGCAATAAACATGGAAATATTAACAAAATCAAGGTGACTTCATTGTTAATCAAATATTGATTAGGTACAAGGATGTTTTTCACAGTTGCTTTCATCCTTTCTAGATGTAGATAATGTTATGAGGATGATGGCAATAAACATGGAAATATTAACAAAATCAAGGAGACTTGATTGTTAATCAAATATTGATTAGCTACAACGATGTTTTTCACAGTTGCTTTCATCCTTTCTAGATGTAGATAATGTTATGAGGATGATGGCAATAAACATGGAAATATTAACAAAATCAAGGAGACTTGATTGTTAATCAAATATTGATTTGCTACAAGGATGTTTTTCACAGTTGCTTTCATCCTTGTTAGATGTAGATAATGTTATGAGGATGATGGCAATAAACATGGAAATATTAACAAAATTCCAAGGAGATTTGATTGTTAATCAAATATTGATTTGCTACAAGGGTGTTTTTCACAGTTGCTTTCATCCTTTTTGATGTAGATAACGTTATGAGGATGATGGCAATAAACATGGAAATATTAACAAATCAAGGAGACTTGATTGTTAACTAAATATTGATTTGCCACAAGGATGTTTTTCACAGTTGCTTTCATCCTTTTTAGATGTAGATAATGTTATGAGGATGATGGCAATAAACATGGAACATTAACAAAATCAAGGAGACTTGATTGTTAATCAAATATTGATTTGCTACAAGGATGTTTTTCACAGTTGCTTTCATTCTTTTAGATGTAGATACTGTTACAGAGATGATGGCAATAAACATGGAAATATTAACAAAAAATCAAAGAGACTTGATTGGTTACCAAAAATTGATTAGCTACAAGGATGTTTTTCTCAGTTGCTTTCATCCTTTTTAGATGTAGATAATGTTATGAGGATGATGGCAATAAACATGGAAATATTAACAAAATCAAGGAGACTTGATTGTAAATCAAATATTGATTTACAGCGTTGATGTTTTTCACAGTTGCTTTCATTCTTTTTAGATGTAGATAATGTTATGAGGATGATGGCAATAAAATATGGAAATATTAACAAAATCAAGGAGACTTGATTGTTAATCAAATAACATTAGCTACAAGGATGTTTTTCACAGTTGCTTTCAGCCTTTCTTGATGTAGATAATGTTATGAGGATGATGGCACAACATGGAAATATTAACAAAATCAAGGAGACTTGATTGTTAATCAAATATTGATTTGCTACAAGGATGTTTTTCCCAGTTGCTTCATCCTTTTGATGTAGATAATGTTATGAGGATGATGGCAATAAACATGGAAATATTAACAAAATCAAGGAGACTTGATTGTTAATCAAATATTGATTTGCTACAAGGATGTTTTTCCCAGCTGCTTTCATCCTTTTTAGATGTAGATAATGTGATGAGGATGATGGCAATAAACATGGAATGTGTGTAAATATTAACAAAATCAAGGAGACTTGATTGTTAATCAAATATTGATTTAAAGTTAGCAAGGATGTTTTTCCCAGTTGCTTTCATCCTTTTTAGATGTAGATAATAAAAGCAGGAGGATGATGGCAATAAACATGGAAATATTAACAAAATCAAGGAGACTTGATTGTTAATCAAATATTGATTTGCTACAAGGATGTTTTTCCCAGCTGTTTATCCTTTTTAGATGTAGATAATGTTATATATGATGGCAATAAACATGGAAATATTAACAAAATCAAGGAGATTCTGATTGTTAATCAAATATTGATTTGCCACAAGGATGTTTTTCCCAGTTGCTTTCATCCTTTTTAGATGTAGATAATGTTATGGTGATGATGGCAATAAACATGGAAATATTAACAAAATCAAGGAGACTTGATTGTTAATCAAATATTGATTTACACAAGGATGTTTTTCCCAGTTGCTTTCATCCTTTTAGATGTAGATAATGCTATGAGGATGATGGCAATAAACATGGATATTATTAACAAAATCAAGGAGGACTTGATTGTTAATCAAATATTGATTTGCTACAAGGATGTTTTTCCCAGTTGCTTTCATCCTTTTTAGATGTAGATAATGTTATGAGGATGATGGCAATAAACATGGAAATATTAACAAAATCTAGAGACTTGATTGTTAATCAAATATTGATTTGCTACAAGGATGTTTTTCTGTGCTGCTTTCATTCTTTTTAGATGTAGATAATGTTATGAGGATGATGGCATTTAAATATGGAAATATTAACAAATCAAGAAGACTTGATTGTTAATCAAATATTTATTAGCTACAAGGATGTTTTTCACAGTTGCTTTCATTCTTTTTAGATGTAGATAATGTTATGCGAGGATGATGGCACAACATGGAAATATTAACAAAATCAAGGAGACTTGATTGTTAATGAAATATTGATTTGCTACAAGGATGTTTTTCACAGTTGCTTTCATTCTTTTTAGATGTAGATAATGTTATGAGGATGATGGCAATAAATACGGAAATATTAACAAAATCAAGGAGACTTGATTGTTAATCAAATATTGATTAGCTACAAGCATGTTTTTCCCAGTTGCTTTCATCCTTTTGAGATGTAGATAATGTTGCGAGGATGATGGCAATAAACATGGAATATTAACAAAATCAAGGAGACTTGATTGTTAATCAACACGTTTGATTAGCTACAAGGATGTTTTTCCCCAGTTGCTTTCATCCTTTTTAGATGGATAATGTTATGAGGATGATGGCAATAAAATATGGAAATATTAAATAAAACAAGGAGACTTGATTGTTAATCAAATATTGATTTGCTACAAGGATGTTTTTCCCAGTTGCTTTCATCCTTTTTAGATGTAGATAATGTTATGAGGATGATGGCAATAAACATGAAATATTAACAAAATCTAGGAGACTTGATTGTTAATCAAAGATTGGATTTGCTACAAGGATGTTTTTCACAGTTGCTTTCATTCTTTTTAGATGTAGATAATGTTATGATAGATGATGGCAATAAACATGGAAATATTAACAAAATCGTTGAAGACTTGATTGTTAATCAAATATTTATTAGCTAAGCAAGGATGTTTTTCACAGTTGCTTTCATTCTTTTTAGATGTAGATAATGTTATGAGTGATGATGGCAATAAACATGGAAATATTAACAAAATCAATAGACTTACTGTTAATCAAATATTGATTGTTGGCATGATGTTTTTCACAGTTGCTTTCATCCTTTTTAGATGTAGATAATGTTATGAGATGATGGCAATAAACATGTGGAATATTAACAAAATCAAGGAGACTTGATTGTTAATCAAATATTGATTTGCGGCATGATGTTTTTCACAGTTGCTTTCATTCTTTTTAGATGTAGATAATGTTATGAGGATGATGGCAATAAACATGGAAATATTAACAAAATCATGAGACTTGATTGTTAATCAACATTTATTAGCGACAAGGATGTTTTTCACAGTTGCTTTCATTCTTTTTAGATGTAGATAATGTTATGAGGATGATGGCAATAAACATGGAAATATTAACAAAATCAAGGAGACTTGATTGTTAATCAAATATTGATTTGCTACAAGGATGTTTTCTGTGTTGCTTTCATCCTTTTTTGATGTAGATAATGTTATGAGGATGATGGCAATAAACATGGAAATATTAACAAAAATCAAGGGAGATTTGATTGCTAATCAAATATTGATTATTGCCAAGGATGTTTTTCCCTGTTGCTTTCATCCTTTTTAGATGTAGATAATTTTATGAGGATGGATATAATAAAATATGGAAATATTAACAAATCAAGGAGACTTGATTGTTAATCAAATATTGATTTGCTACAAGGATGTTTCTTATCCCAGTTGCTTTCATCCTTTCTAGATGTAGATAATGTTATGAGGATGATGGCAATAAACATGGAAATATTAACAAAATCAAGGAGACTTGATTGTTAATCAAATATTGATTTGCTACGAGGATGTTTTTCCTATGCTGCTTTCATCCTTTTTAGATGTAGATAATGTTATGAGGATGATGGCACAACATGGAAATATTAACAAAATCAAGGAGACTTGATTGTTAATCAAATATTGATTTGCTACAAGGATGTTTTTCTACAGTTGCTTTCATCCTTTTTAGATGTAAAGATAAAGCTATGAGGATGGATGGCAATAAAACATGGAAATATTAACAAAATCAAGGAGACTGATTGTTAATCAATATTGATTAACTACAAGGATGTTTTTCACAGTTGCTTTCATTCTTTTTAGATGTAGATAATGTTATGAAGATGATGGCAATAAAACATGGAAATATTATCAAAATCAAGGAGACTTGGTTGTTAATCAAATATTGATTTGCTACAAGGATGTTTTTCACAGTTGCTTTCATTCTTTTTAGATGCAGATAATGTTATGAAGATGATGGCAATAAACATGGAAATATTAACAAAATCAAGGAGACTTGATTGTTAATCAAATATTGATTTGCTACAAGGATGTTTTTCACAGTTGCTTTCATTCTTTTTAGATGTAGATAATGTTATGAAGATGATGGCAATAAACATGGAAATATTAACAAAATCAAGGAGACTTGATTGTTAATCAAATATTGATTTGCTACAAGGATGTTTTTCACAGTTGCTTTCATTCTTTTTAGATGTAGATAATATTATGAAGATGATGGCAATAAACATGGAAATATTAACAAAATCAAGGAGACTTGATTGTTAATCAAATATTGATTTGCTACAAGGATGTTTTTCACAGTTGCTTTCATTCTTTTTAGATGTAGATAATGTTATGAGGATGATGGCAATAAACATGGAAATATTAACAAAATCAAGGAGACTTGATTGTTAATCAAATATTGATTTGCTACAAGGATGTTTTTCACGGTTGCTTTCATTCTTTTTAGATGTAGATAATGTTATGAGGATGATGGCTATAAACATGGAAATATTAACAAAATCAAGGAGACTTGATTGTTAATCAAATATTGATTTGCTACAAGGATGTTTTTCACAGTTGCTTTCATTCTTTTTAGATGTAGATAATGTTATGAGGATGATGGCAATAAACATGGAAATATTAACAAAATCAAGAAGACTTGATTGTTAATCAAATATTGATTAGCTACAAGGATGTTTTTCACAGTTGCTTTCATCGTTTCTAGATGTAGATAATGTTATGAGGATGATGGCAATAAACATGGAAATATTAACATAATCAAGGAGACTTGATTGTTAATCAAATATTGATTAGGTACAAGAATGTTTTTCACAGTTGCTTTAATCCTTTCTAGATGTAAATAATGTTATGAAGATGATGGCAATAAACATGGAAATATTAACAAAATCAAGGAGACTTGATTGTTAATCAAATATTGATTAGGTACAAGAATGTTTTTCACAGTTGCTTTCATCCTTTCTAGATGTAGATAATGTTATGAGGATGATGGCAATAAACATGGAAATATTAACAAAATCAAGGAGACTTGATTGTTAATCAAATATTGATTAGGTACAAGAATGTTTTTCACAGTTGCTTTCATCCTTTCTAGATGTAGATAATGTTATGAGGATGATGGCAATAAACATGGAAATATTAACAAAATCAAGGAGACTTGATTGTTAATCAAATATTGATTAGCTACAAGGATGTTTTTCACAGTTGCTTTCAGCCTTTCTTGATGTAGATAATGTTATGAGGATGATGGCAATAAACATGGAAATATTAACAAAATCAAGGAAACTTGATTGTTAATCAAATATTGATTAGCTACAAGGATGTTTTTCACAGTTGCTTTCATCCTTTTGTACATGTAGATCATGTCATGAGGATAATGGCAATAAACATGGAAATATTGACAAAATCAAGGAAAATTGCTTGTTCATCAAATATTGATGAGCTACAAGGATGTTCTTCACAGTTGCTTTCATCCTTTTTAGATGTAGATAATGTTATGAGGATGATGGCAATAAACATGGAAATATTAACAAAATTAACAAGAATTGATTTTTAATTAAATATTACAAGAATTTTAATTTTTAGCTACTATTTTTGTATGTGAAAGTAGAGACACTTTCAAATTTGATGATTAAATAATGTTGCAAATTATTTTACAAGAACTTTTTTAATGGTTTATATAATTTTTAATGTTTAAGTAGTTTTATTATCCATAGCTAAACCGGTTCTCTGTGTAGGGCCAAGAGGTTTTCCCGTCTGAAACAATCCTGCCCGTGCAGATGTAAATTTATATAAGTGCAGGATATAATTTATAGTTATAGCCGACCAGATATGCTGTCATATCTTGTCGGGTGCCCCTGCTATCCACCTAGGTGTCCTTGACAAAATCCAACGGAGAATCTGTAATGTGATCGATCCCGACCTGGCAGCTCGGATACAGTCACTTTCTCACCGGCGCAATGTGGCTTCCCTGTGTCTCTTTTACAAATACTAGTGGAATTACTTTCCATGTACTTGCTTCCCCGACAGCTACAATTTCCAAGAATTTAAAAGTAAAGTCAATAGTCATCTCCTATCTCACTAACCTGCATCCTCTCTCTCATGCTCCTTTCTCCATCCACTCTACTCTCATCAGTATTCTCATCCTTCTCTTACCCACTCCCGGACACCTCCTATTACCTGTCACTCTTTCTCATAACTTTCCTCCTATGTAACCCCCTGCAAAACTGTGACAGTAAAATGCCTTGCTTGGGGCGATAAGATTAAAAAAAGTTTATTCTTTATTGACAATGGTCCGTCTTAATCTGCAAAAATGACTGATGATTAACTTCACAAAAGTCGTTTGAAAGACTTACTAAATACTCACAAAAATAAAATGACAAATATTAACAGATATTCCCGCCTGTGTAATTAGCTTCCATATTCTTGCTTTTCCGACGCCTACGACCTCCAGGAATTTGAATGCAATGTCAATACCCATCTCTTAACCATTGACTCTAGTTCTTTCTACATCACCTTGTATACCTTTTCCTTTCTCTCTACGTTTGCAAGTGTCATCACACCTGTATTCCCATCATTCTCTTGCTCCCTTCTCTTGCACACCCTGTAGCTGGTTTGTCTTTCTCTTTATTCTCCTCCTATCTAATCTTTTTACTCTTATGTAGCTTCCCTGCACATCTGTGGCGTTACCGCCTTGCTTGGGGTGATGCGATTATGAAATTAAAGATATATATAATGACCAAAGAAAATATTTAAGCATAATTTTATAAAAAAATTGGAACGAAAATTTTACTTATCTAAACTTATTTATAAATAGAACTTTGTCTGAGTGTATGTGTCTCTGTGCGTGTGTGTCCGTTAGCTATAGACTCCGAAACGGCTGAACCGATTTTCTTGAAAATTTACACAGTTGTACTATAAGCATCTGCAGGTGTTCTTAGCTAGGTTTTGTGTCGAGGTACTCCCGATAAATATCCAAAATCGGTAATCAAAAAATCAAGTTATAGAAGGAGTGGTCCAATTTTAATCAAATTTGATACACTCATAGACATAAGAAACGATATTCAGAAGTTTCAAGGTTGCAGTTCTTACAATAGTGAAGAAAATCGATAATATATATACATTCATATAGATAGGTGTGAGTTTGTAACACTGGGCTTCACGCTCTTGCGATCGTCAGACAAACTGATTAACTTTTTAAAAAATTGGTTATATGTAGGGTTGCGTATATTCGTGTATTTTTGTGGAAGTGGGGGAAAGCTGTCGTCATGACAGACGCAGATATATATATATATATATATATATATATATATATACATATATATATATATATACATTTGTACACCCATTAACGCGCGCAAAGACACACACACACGCGCGTTCGCCCACTGGGGCTTGCATAACTATATATATGCGAATCGTGCGGGGCTCGGCATATATATGTATATGTGGGCCGTTGTGCACATACATACGCATTCGGTTAGTGTATTCAAATAGTGTAGCGATGTCAACGCGCGAACAGTTGTCGATTTCTCGTACGTACATATGTACGTATGATGAGTTCTGTGTGAAACTATGATAGGTAAGAATTGCTATTATTTTATTTAAGGCTGTATTGTTATTTTTTATTTCAAAGTCGGTTATTAGCTTGTTTTTTATTGTTTGTGGTTGCGTATATTTAAATGGTAGAAGTTCTAATTTGTAATGCTTGTTACTGTTTATGTGTGGTGCATTAATTTTACTACGGCAGAGATGTGTAATTTACGTTAATGATGATTGCGTACTAATACTGTGATAGTAAATATTTGATGATAATGACAGTTGTAGTAATAAATAGTTATTGTGAAGCGGTAGTAGTGATTATTAATGGTGGTGTGATGATAATAACAATAAATGTAATTATTATGGTGGTAGTTTGAATCATCAAACAAATACCCATATCAATCAGCCGCAGAATATCTGAAAATTCATCTGACATACAGATTTTCAATAACAAAAGAACACCATAGGACAAAGCACTAAAAAATGTGGATACAAACAACAACTACAATATACAACTCCGCAACGAAAAAGCAAAAACAGAAAAAGAAATATTATCTGGTTTAATCCACCATACAACAAAGCCGTCAAAACAAACATAGGTAAGACATTCCTGAACTTAATAGAAAAACACTTCCCGGTGACAAACCGATTAGCAAAAATATTCAACAAAAACAACGTCAAAATTAGTTACAGCTGCACAAAAAAATATTACACAAATAATAAAAAGCCACAACAAAAAATTAACAACTTACAATAATGCAATCGAAGAGCTCAACGCAACTGCAGAAACGGAACTACATGTCCACTCCAGAGAAATTGCCAGCAAACAAACATAGTATATAAAGCCAATGTAAGTGCAAACAACAACACGATGTACTGCATCGGTGCCACTGAAGGACCATTTAAGAAAAGAAAAAACAACCACAATCTTTCATTCTCCAACAGAAAATACTTGAATAGCTCTATATTATCCACATACGTATGGCGTCTAAAAGACACCATTAATAATCACTACTACCGTTTCACAATAACTATTTACTTCCACAACTGTTATTATCACCAAATATTTACTATCACAATATTAGTACGCAATCATCATTAACATAAATTACACGTCTCTGCCGTAGTAAAATTAATACATCACAAATAAACACTAACAAGAATTACAAATTAGAATTTCTACCATTTAAATATACGCAACCACAAACAATAAAAAACAAGCTAATAACCGACTTTAAAATAAAAAATAACAATACAGCCTTAAATAAAATAATAGCAATTCTTACCTATCATAGTTTCACACAGAACCCATCATAAGTACATATGTACGTACGAGAAATCGACAACTGTCCGCCGCGTTGACATCGCTACACTATTCGAATACACCAACCGAATGCGTATGTATGTGCGCAACGGCACGCATATACATATATAATTTCACACAGAACCCATCATAAGTACATATGTACGTACGAGAAATCGACAACTGTCCGCCGCGTTGACATCGCTACACTATTCGAATACACCAACCGAATGCGTATGTATGTGCGCAACGGCACGCATATACATATATAATTTCACACAGAACCCATCATAAGTACATATGTACGTACGAGAAATCGACAACTGTCCGCCGCGTTGACATCGCTACACTATTCGAATACACCAACCGAATGCGTATGTATGTGCGCAACGGCACGCATATACATATATAATTTCACACAGAACCCATCATAAGTACATATGTACGTACGAGAAATCGACAACTGTCCGCCGCGTTGACATCGCTACACTATTCGAATACACCAACCGATTGCGTATGTATGTGCGCAACGGCACACATATACATATATATGCCGAGCCCCGCACGATTCGCATATATATGTTTATGCAAGCCCCAGCGGGCGAGAGCGTGTGTGTGTCTTTGCGTGCATTAATGGGTGTACAAATGTATATATATATATATATATATATATATATATATATATATATATATATATATATATCTGCGTCTGTCATGACGAAAGTTTTCCCCCACTCCCACAAAAATAAAAATAGACGATTCCTTCAATCACCAAACAAATACCCACATCAATCAGCCGCAGACTATCTGAAAATTCATCTAACATACAAATTTTCAATAACGAAAGAACACCATACGACGAAGCACTAAAGAAATGTGGATACAAACAACAACTACAATACACCTACGCAACGAAAAACCAATAACAGAAAACCGACTTTAAAATAAAAAATAACAATGCAGCCTTAAATAAAATAATAGCAATTCTTACCTATCATAGATTCACACAGAACCCATCAAAAGTACATATGTACGTACGTGAAATCGACAACTGTCCGGGTGTTGACATCGCTACACTATTCGAATACACCAACCGAATGCGTATGTATATGCGCAGCGGCACACATATACATATATATGCAGAGCCCCGCACGATTCGCATGTGTATGTTTATGCAAGCCCCAGTGAGCGAACGCGCGTGTGTGTGTGTCCTTGCGCGCGTTCATGTGTGTACAAATATATATATATATATATATATATATATATATATATATATATATATATATATATATTAAAAAAGGATTAATTCAAAGATGTTGAATGGCCATTTCGATATGAAGATCCCCACGGGGAACGACACATCACCTCAGCAACAGAAAAAAAACTTTCAGAAACTGGAGAAAAATTAGTCTACTTTTCCTTTTTAAATAGATTGCAAAGAAATTAAAAAATAAATAATAAAATAAAATAAAATAAAATAAAATAAAATAAAATAAAAATAAAAATAAAAATAAAGGGAAAGAAAAAGAAAAGGAAAAAGAAAAAGAAAAAGATAGAATAAAATCAAATAAATAAGAAAAGAAAAAAAATTACATCGTCTGGGTTCGCAAAAAAAAAAGGGGAGAATGTAACTAAAAATTAACAGACAGCCGTGTTAAATCGACGTCAGTTAAAGCAACACGGAAAAAAGGTGGTAAGAGAGATAAAAGAAGGAAGGGAGGGAAAAAGAAAGAAACTAAAGAAAAAAATTTTTTTAAATATTACAGACGCTGGACAAATTCAAAAACCTAATTTCCCCAAAACGTTGAAGTATTAGAAAAAGGACTTTACTTAAAAAGGCATAATTATTAATAAAAGGGAATAAAAAGATATAGGATTTAAAATAAAATTATTTTTAAAAAAATTTGGTCATTTGAAATTAAACTAAATAAAGACAACACTAGGTAAAAAAAAAAAAAAAAAAAATGAATTACAATTATTATATATACATACCTATAGAAGTACACACATACATACATATATATACATACACAATTTAACGAATAAGAATACATATATACATACACATACACACACATACATTCAATTTATTACACACTTATATACATATACATGCGCATACACACATATATATGTGTGTACACACCTATATACAAAAAATTCATATACACATAATATACATGTGTACACATACATGCACACATATACACACACACACGCACACACATATATATATATATATATATATATATATATATATTCCATATGCACTCACACACATACATATTAATGAATATTATGAAAAGGAGCATTTAAATAGCTAAAAAAAATTTTTCAAAATTACATATAGCCCACATACATAAATACATATATATACATATATATACAAATATGCACATCCACACACAAACATACACATATACATAAAAAAAAAAAAAAAATTAAAATTAAAATTAAAAATTTTTTTTTAAATATTAAAAAAATTATAGAAAAATTTAGAATTTAAAAATTAAAAATTAGAATTTAAATTTTAAAATCCGCCCTATGGCGGCACTTGTTTATAAATTCCCTTCTAAAGTTCAAAAGTAAGTCCTGATGAGGATACTTCAAAATCAGAATCTTCTCCAATAAACACAGACGACACCTATCACGAAAACTTTTAGGAGTACAAGCTGAGCCTATTAATTTCCAGCTGATTATAGGGTCCTGCCCTTCCTCCTTCATTTCCCAGAACCTACTTGATAGTGCCGTCTGGAATCTCTGTTTAGGGTTCGAAAAAGAGTACCTGTGATTATAAAGCCTCTGTTTGAAAGAGCCCGCGGACATGCTCTGTAATATTTTATTACATGGAGCTCTCTTCCTGTATCATTTTTTAATATTAAAATAAATTTTAAATATTAATTAGGATCGGGTTTTTTGGAATTTACCTTCCTGCTTTTTTCCCTTGGATTGAAGTATCTGGATTAAAATATATATATATATATATATATATATATATATATATATATATATATATATATGTCTGCAAGAAAGAGAGGTGAAAACAGTACTTAATATATCTAACAATGTTATGCAAATGGTTGACAGAACTGGGATTAGGAGAGAAATTACGAGAAATACCAAGAAGGAAATAGTTGCTAAGAACTTTCTTTTCCTTGTTTGTGCCATGCTCCTTCAGGGCCTAGGCAATCATGACCTTTAGCACGCTTTCTCCTGTTACCCCGCCCAAACTCCGCTCAGCCATCCACCTACTCAGACCCTTCAATATGTTACCCTCTGCTTTTATCTGAACTGTGAGTAACAGATTCTCCAAGCCTCCCTTCCTCATCACATGTCCAAAGAACTTCAGCTACCCCTTCTTGATGCTCAGTATTAATTTCATTTTCGTTTCCATCATTTCCAAAACCTCATCATTGCTCCCATGCTTGGTCCACGATATTCGCAACATCCTTTTGTAGAACCACATTTTAGCTACTTCAAGTTTTTTCCTTCATCTTCGATGGTATTGTCCAGCATTCACTGCCATATTGAAGAACAGGCAGCACATAGCAATCCAGTATTCTCTTCTTTGTTTTTAGCGAAATTTTCTTGTCTCTTAATACTCTGCTCAGCTTCTGGAATACGTCCGTGGCTATTCCAATTCGCCTTCGGATTTCATTGTCGCACTTTACAGGGCAGTAAATTGAACTGACACGGCACATAGAGAAAACGAAGAGGAAAATAATTTAATGTATTAGCAACAAAGAAAAAAAAGGAGAATCTTAAGTAAAAGGTAAGCAGAACAGGGTCAAGGAGAGAAAACAGAAAGAGAAAAAAAAGGACTGGAAGTTAGGGAGAAACATAAACTGAAAGACAAAGCACGTAGAAGAATGTAACAATTAAAATAGGAAAAAACGAACAAAAGCAATCGATACAAAGCTGATAAATATTTGAAATATCAAAAACGACTATTATCTAATTATTTGATTAGAATAATTCTGATATATTGTTTATCTCAGTCAGTTAAGTTTACACGCTTGGGCGATCATGTCTCGAAAGAGACATAACTAACTGGGCAGAAGGTTTTCCTGCACTAGGTTAGCATTACGTTCTGTGATAGACTGGTTGTCAACCAAGGTTATAGAACCCAATCTGTCCTGCTATTTAGCCCATAGATGAATGGAGAAGAGACGGATTAATACCTTTCCCAATGGATACGAATTTAAATGGAATTCGACTTGGCTTTTTGATTTCTCGTTCCGAGACGATATCCACTGCACGACAGCGCACAAGACTGAAACACAATGTTTATCTATTGAGGGTTAATACTGCTTTGATAGGGCAGTAGCATTAACCAGTTTCTCTTGCCCAATATTTTTCATATGGTATGTCCTGTAGGTGTTAGTGAACATATACGAAAACAAAATATATTATACACCTTGCAAGAATACCAGGCAGTTGTAATGTATTTCTCAAAGGGACCATCCCTCTCTAGTTTTGTTTGATTTGAGAGCTTATCTTCTTGTAGATGGGTTGACCTTCCCATGGTTTTCTTTTTGGTTTATATATAATAATTTCACTCAGAATAAAGCGGGACCGCTACTGGTGCGCAGAGGTTGGGTTACAGTGAAAGAAAAAAAAAAAGACTACCGTACAGGGGATGCCGAAGAAAAGATAAGAGATGGATGACAATCAAGGAGATAAAAGATGGCAACGAACGTTGCATTTAAACTGCTGGAGATTGCAGCTATCAGGAAAACAAGTAAGCACAAAAGGAGATTTACAGACGGGAAATGCGAAAAAAGAAACTATTAGAGTAGAAGTGACGGTTACATGGCGATTACATTTCGATGATAAAAGGGTGGGATCTTTATGACAATCTAGTAGCACGCGTAAATAGATGTGATCGAGAAACCAGGGAAAGAAGCTCGTCAGAAAAATTTCCATGAAAATACTTGTAGAAAAGACAGAGGGAAGCCACATCATGTCGGTGAAGTGACTGAAAGCAGGTTGCCAAGTCAGATTACATTGCAGATCCTTCTTTGGATTTTGTTGAGAAACTCAAGATGAATAACAGATGGACCCCGATCAGATATGGCAATAGTGTTCAATGCACGGATGAATAATAGATTTATACATGTGCAAAATGAATTCTGACGAGAAAAACTTTCTGGCCCAACACAGTGACCCAAATCTTCCTAACAGTAGATGCAGCGAAAGCTTCAATGTAAGTTCGGATCGGTGTCGACATTTTAACGCATCCCAAAATGACTATATTAGCATATAATACTTTATTTTGGATATGGGATTAGGAAATAATCAAATATATATTTAAATCATTTATATTATTTAGATTTATTTTTAATAAAATTTATGTTGCATTTTATAATAAAACATGACCCCGAAAGTGTTATTACCAATATTTTTAAAAACAATAGACATTAAATGAGACTTTTATGATATCTATATTAATGATCTCCCTGATGTAATAAGATCCCAAGTGGGCATATATGCTGACAAAACTACGGTTTACTCTCGTCTCGATCAAACATCTACCAAGGCTGACAAAGCAAACCTCGCTGCCAATCTTGATAAGGACCTCCAATCCGTGGTGGACTGGGGTAAGAAATAGCTCGTAAATTTTAATGCTTCCAAAACGAAGTTGTTATCTATTAACCACCACAGATAATCGTTCCTCCTGCCCATTAAAATGGATCAGGCTTCTCTCCCTGAAAGTAAAACACTGCGCCTCCTCGGATTAACTCTCACATCAGACCTCAAGTGGAATAACTATATCGAATCTATAGCTAAATCCGCTGCTAAGGAAGTCGGTTCTCTGTGTTGGGCCAAGAAGTTTTTCCCGTTCGAAACAATCCTGCACATATTCAAATCTACCATCCGCCCGTGCATTGAATATTGCTTCCATATCTGGTCAGGTGCTCCTGCTATCCACCTAGGCGTCCTCGACCAAATCCAACGGCGAATCAGCAGCGAATGTGATCGATCCCGACTTGGCACCTAGGATACAGTCGGTTTCTCACCGATGCAGTGTCTCTTCTACAAATACTTTCACGGCTTCTGCTCCGATGAACTTAGCTCACTGGTATCCCTATATATGAATTTACTCGAGCAACAAGATTAGCAACTAGGTCACACACTTTTACTATGAAACCAATAAACTGTAAACGCAAATTCTACTACATCAGTTGCTTTTCTCGCACTTCCCGTCTGTGGAATTCCCTTCTGCATATTTACTTTCCCGAGAGCTATAATCTCCAAGAATTTAAATGTAAAGTCAATAGTCATCTCCTGTCTCACTAACTTATATCCTCTCTCTCATTTGTTCTCCGTCCACCTCACTCTCATCAGTATTCTCTTCTTTCTTCTACTCTCTTCCTGACACTCCCGGTAACCTCTCATAACATTCCTTCTATGTAACCCCCTGCCCAATAGTGGCAGTAAAATGCCTTGCTTGGGGCGACACAATTATAAAAAATCGTATATTGTTAATATATCCCGTCGTGTTCGCTATATATATTTGCGCGTAAGTAGCATTTGAAAAGGTATGGATCCATCTCTCCACTATCTATGGGTTAAATACAAGATATTGTATCTGGAAATATCCTTTTTTATACAATATTTACCAGCAAGAAAATAAATTATTTTTACAAACACACAAATTCTTACAGTCCACAACACATGGTTGCCAGCCATGGCTAGAGAATCCAATATGTCTTATTATTTAAACCATAACTGGAGGGAAGAGACGGATTAATATCTTTCCCAAGGGTATTTGTGCGTAGTAAGTGTAAAAGTAACTAATGTGGCCAATTAATTTTTCATTTCAAACTCTCGGATAGTAGAATTTTAGTTTAGTATCGTCACTATCAGGAGTTTCTTCTTTCTTTTTTTATGTGTCGTACCCCTTCATGGCTAGGCAATCATAGCCCTCCACATCTTCCTATAGCTTGTAGCTCTTAATTCCTTTTAACTTGGAATTTCTCCCAAACCCTACCCCACCATCCAATTGCTTAAACCTGTCAAGTATGTCACGCGTTGTTTCCTTCTGTTTCTCTTCCTCTATCCACCTTGTGAGTAACAGATTCTCCAAGCCCTTTGTATTTATTCCTAGAAACTTCATCTGTCTCTTCTTGATGTTAAGTATAAGTTTCCATTTCGTTTCCATTCTCTCCAAAAATTTGTCTTTGCTCACATGTTTAGTACATGTATCCTCAACATCTTTCTGTAGAACCACATTTTTGTTGCTCCAGGTCTTTCCTTCATCTTTGAGGAGTTTTATTAGGTGTCCCGTATCCCATTTAGATCACTGGGGCATCACATTGCAACAGTACGTGTGTCTATAATAAGCGAGCCTCACGCAATCTATAATTCTTCGGGGGCATATTGAATTCAAAATGGCCTGTCGTTTATTATAAATTCTTTTTCCTACAGTGCGTCTTGTTATTTGATATATCGCTGAATGAACATAAATTCAAGCCTTTTCTGAGCGTATTAGTGAATGAAAAGGAATAAAGGAATTGATCTATATCTATAAAAGGGACGAGGGTGGACGTTGTGTGTGTATTTGTTTGTTTGACTTAGCGTCTGCATTTTGCAGTCTAGCTCGACGGGAGTTGCCCTCAGATGTAGATCAAAATTTTAGAACGCTAGCGACACCTTGAAAATTTTCAGAAATCCAAAATTAGGGGCAGAAAAATATATATTATCACCCCACAAATCAGAGATCAGTTTATGTATTGATTATAATATAGAATCGATCACCCCACTTCATATTGTCTATATCTGTATATATTGCCCCTCACCCTCTCATCCTAATCCAATAGAGACATTCTACATTGTTATCTATATCTATAAAAGTGACGAGGGTGGACGTTGTTTAACTATTTGCTATGTAAATTCATCATGTTTTTTATTCTTTTTATTCCTTAAACTACCCAAGTGAAACCGGGCTAAACTGCTAGTAAAGAAATAAAGGAAAGAATAAAAGAATAAAGAAATAATAGAATAAAGGAATAAAAACATAAAGAATAGAATAAATGAATAAAGAAAAATTGGAATAAAGGAATAATGGAATAAAGGAATAAACGGTATGAAATGAATGAAACAGATTCGGTCAGAAATTTAATACAGCTTACCAATTTCTTTTACCACACTGATAACCATTACAGTACTGTATATACTAGGATTAATTAGTATTATACATGGGCTTTCTTATTAGTAGTATAAATGTTTTTTTTTTAAGTTGTAGAATGTGATCTTAAAGACACATGACCTAGTGAATATAGACGTTAGTTCCAGTAACGTGACACAAAGAGTTGTGAGTTCAATACCTGGCTACAGAAGTGGTGAACAAATAACTTAGAGAGTTGAGTTAAAGTGTTGGTTAGTTCCAGTGACTTGACCCAAAGAGTTGTGAGTTCAATACCAAGCTACAGCAGTGGTGAACAAATAAGTTAAAAATTTGACTTAAGAAGTGGCACATGGAATGAGGATGATAGACCCGAGTGATTGTAATAAAGAGTTCGGTCTGAGATTCCTAGGACATGAAGAATGCAGGAGCGTACAACAGCCGAAACGCTGTAAATATGGCAGTAAATATGGGAACAATAATCCAAACAATGTAAATAGTGTAAATCGTAGAATATATCAGAAATTAAAATATGTAACTGAAAAATATTTGTGTGCAGAGAATAATCATTGCGTTAGATATTAAGTAAAACAGATCGAAATTGTGTAAATTGCAAATATATTGATTATTCATAATCAGTATGAACTTCATAGCATTCATCAATTCTAAATTTTGATCATTTTGCCATAAAAATGACTACGAGAATATTTTGAGGACCCTAGATGTTATGACAGGATTTGTCATCGGAGGCCACAATTTGAACAACATAAGATACGCAGACGATACATTGCTGATTGCAGACAAGGAAATTAAACTACAGAACCTCCTACAGAAGGTAGCTAAAGAGAGCAACAAAAAAAAGATTACAAATAAACTGCAAGTAAATCAAATGCATGGTCATCAGCAAAAAGATCAACCCAAAGTGCCAAATACAGGTGGGGGATACTAAAATCAAGTAGGTACAAAAATTTAAATATCTGGGAAGTGATCCGAAGGTGAATTGGCAGAAGCTGAGTAAAGTATTAAGACACAGAAAATTTTCACTAGAAACAAAGAAGAGAGTACTAGATTGCTATGCGATGTCAGTTCTTCAATATGGCAGTGAATGTTGGACAATATCATCAAAGATGAAAGAAAAATTTGAAGCCACTGAAATGCAGTTCTACAGAAGGATGCTGCGAATATCATGGATCGAGCATGTGATCAATGATTAAGCGTTGGAAAGAATAGAAACGAAAAGGAAATTAATACTGAGCATCAGGAAGAGACAACTGAAGTTTCTGGGACATGCAATGAGGAAGGAGGGCTTGGAGAACCTGATACTAACAGGCCACATAAAGGGAAAAAAGAGACAAATGAAAACAGCGGATAACATATTTGAAGTGTCTGAGCAAGTGGATGGCAGAACGGGGGTTGCGTGATGTTACTGTAGAAAGCGTGCTAAGAGCCACCAGGGATAGGGAGATGTAGAAGGCCATGATCGCCTACTTCCTGAAGGGACAAGTCACATAGAAAATAGAAGAAGAATCATAACTTCATGAGTCCACTTTAGTCTCTTTCTCATGGCAGCAACGGTGCATTCCTACGTCTATAAATACTTTAATGATAATTGTTCTGAAGAACTTTTTCATCTTTGGTACATCTAATTTACAAATTTAAGCACAGTTTTAGACTAGCAGTTAGGTATCATCAATTTACAATTTAAATGGTTAGATGTAACTGTAATTTCTATACTAACAGTTTTTTCTTTCGTATTTCTTGCTAGTGGGTCTCTCTTCCGGCTTCTTGCTTTCCAGTCAAAGTTGCTTTTCAAAACTTTAAATGCAATGTCAGTCTTTATAGAATGTCTCCTTGATTCCTCATCTTTTATTGTTTAACTCTTTAATTATGTTTTCATCTTATATTATTATAAGTTCTATACTAACAGTTTTTTCTTTCGTATTTCTTGCTAGTGGGTCTCTCTTCCGGCTTCTTGCTTTCCAGTCAAAGTTGCTTTTCAAAACGTTAAATGCAATGTCAGTCTTTATAGAATGTCTCCTTGATTCCTCATCTTTTATTGTTTAACTCTTTAATTATGTTTTCATCTTATATTATTATAAGTTCTATACTAACAGTTTCTTCTTTCGTATTTCTTGCTAGTGGGTCTCTCTTCCGGCTTCTTGCTTTCCAGTCAAAGTTGCTTTTCAAAACTTTAAATGCAATGTCAGTATTTATAGAATGTCTCCTTGATTCCTCATCTTTTATTGTTTAACTCTTTAATTATGTTTTCATCTTATATTATTATAAGTTCTATACTAACAGTTTCTTCTTTCGTATTTCTTGCTAGTGGGTCTCTCTTCCGGCTTCTTGCTTTCCAGTCAAAGTTGCTTTTCAAAACTTTAAATGCAATGTCAGTCTTTATAGAATGTCTCCTTGATTCCTCATCTTTTATTGTTTAACTCTTTAATTATGTTTTCATCTTATATTATTATAAGTTCTATACTAACAGTTTCTTCTTTCGTATTTCTTGCTAGTGGGTCTCTCTTCCGGCTTCTTGCTTTCCAGTCAAAGTTGCTTTTCAAAACTTAAATGCAATGTCAGTTTTTATAGAATGTCTCCTTGATTCCTCATCTTTTATTGTTTAACTCTTTAATTATGTTTTCATCTTATATTATTATAAGTTCTATACTAACAGTTTTTTCTTTCGTATTTCTTGCTAGTGGGTCTCTCTTCCGGCTACTTGCTTTCCAGTCAAAGTTGCTTTTCAAAACTTTAAATGCAATGTCAGTCTTTATAGAATGTCTCCTTGATTCCTCATCTTTTATTGTTTAACTCTTTAATTATGTTTTCATCTTATATTATTATAAGTTCTATACTAACAGTTTTTTCTTTCGTATTTCTTGCTAGTGGGTCTCTCTTCCGGCTTCTTGCTTTCCAGTCAAAGTTGCTTTTCAAAACTTTAAATGCAATGTCAGTCTTTATAGAATGTCTCCTTGATTCCTCATCTTTTATTGTTTAACTCTTTAATTATGTTTTCATCTTATATTATTATAAGTTCTATACTAACAGTTTTTTCTTTCGTATTTCTTGCTAGTGGGTCTCTCTTCCGGCTTCTTGCTTTCCAGTCAAAGTTGCTTTTCAAAACTTTAAATGCAATGTCAGTCTTTATAGAATGTCTCCTTGATTCCTCATCTTTTATTGTTTAACTCTTTAATTATGTTTTCATCTTATATTATTATAAGTTCTATACTAACAGTTTCTTCTCTTGATTGTGGAACTCTATTTCGGTTTCGTGCTCTCCATTCAAGGTTGATGTTCAAAACTTTAAATGCAGTGTCATTCGTTATTTTTTTAATTTTTTATATCTGCTCTTTTCTTGTTCTGTATCAATATTTTTTTCATTTTATCATATTTCTTATATTTTTCTGCATCCCTTAAACCCAGCGTAGCATTAGTTTTATTATCTTGCTTCGGGGTAAAATATTTTTAAAATATACTTTCAAGTAGTAGTTCCGAAAATACATTTGTTTTTAATACCGTACATTTATATTATTTATTCAAGGTACTTACAGCTATTAATTTGTACAGACGATGATACTAGCATGTAAATACTAAAATACTAATTATTTTTATATAATTTTCAATCTGCAAAAAGACATGAAGTTATAACTTTATGTACATTAATTACAGTTGAACATTGTTGCTTTTACTATGACATTTGGGACATCCGGAATTTTACAGGTGCCTATGGTTAACCATAATAAGAGATCCCTAGACATAGAAAAAGAATGAGAACAATATTCACCTGTAGATTAAATAGATTGACAACAAAAACTTTAGAAATTATGTGATTATTTTAAAATTTTACTAATGCTTATAAAATACAAGGCGCATGAGTCACACAAGGTAGAGGGTGACTAAAAGAAATTAGCTTATGGGCGCATGAGTATATATTATGAGGATTTATAGAGTAGGTCGTCCTTAGACTTAGTATTCCTAGTAATACTCTTAAAGTTGTTTAGAGATTGTGACATGAAGTATTTTCATTCTTCCACATATTTGATTCTTATTAGTTTCTATACTCCCTTCATGTATTCCTTGCTTTTTATTAAAACATTTTAGCAGCTCACTTCTTTCTCAGATGTTAAATTCCTCGTAATACTCTTAAAGTTGTTTAGAGATTGTGACATGAAGTATTTTCATTCATCCTCATATTTGATTCTTATTAATTTTCTATAGCCATTTAATCTTTTCCTTACTTTTTATTAAAACAGTTTTGCTTATCGCTTTTTTTTTCTTCTTCTGCTATATTTTTTGTAATACTTTTAATTTTGTTAGTGACTGTGATCTGAATTTGTTTCTTTTTTTTTTTTTTTGGATATCGCTATCAGTTTTATAATATAATTGTTTTCATAATTGAATTAATCTTTAAGTATATATCGGATTTGGAAGTTGCATTGCCTGTATTTTCACTGTTATAATTAAGTAGGTATAATAAAGTCCTTTTTTTTTATTGATCTCTTATCTGGAAGAAGACAATTTATAATGTAAGATAAATCGTCATAAGAAGATGAAAATTTTAATGCATATGCTATAATGGACTGTATTGTTTAATTGATTATGTTTTAAATTACTCACTGATTGCTTTCCTTTTAAAGGAGAACAAGTTTATAAAATGTTTATGTGTGTGTCTGTGTGTGTGTGAGAGAGAGAAAGAGAATGGGTATGAATGCGTGTGTGTCTGTGTATTTAGTTGAAGCTTAGATCTGAGCATGATTGCGCGTGTGTTTACGTGTATGTGTGTGTGCATCTGTGTGTGTATATATGTGTGTGTGCCCATTTGTGTATACTTTCCTGTGATGACTCTAACTTTTGTTGTTGCATTTTTCCTTCTTTGTTTTAAACACTAGCGTCTATTATTATTATTATTATTGTTGTTGTTGTTGTTGTTTTAACAATAAGTAAGGCTTACTGAAGCGAAGAGAGGTATGAGGACAACACAGGGCAAGATGAAAAACAGACAATGAGTGGGTGAGACCGCATCTCTCTAGGGATGGGCAGATTGCTTGGTGAACAGAAAAGGAGGTGTCGTTCGGTGTAGGGGGAAATCATGTGACTGACTGACTGACCGAATGGTTGAATATGTGAAGCAAAGTGAAATTGTTGGTGAACAAAATAGCTTATGCAGACAACGCTTTTCTGTCCAAGCTGACTTGAGGGAGCAACGGCCTTATCAGTCCATAATTCATCCGTCCCCGATGTTTTTACAAAGTCACTCATTGTATCGCATTCCCGTCTCATTTCTTCGGCACTTAACCCACCAAAACACCCGCCCAGCCAACCAGCCACCCTTCCTTCCTTCCTTCCTTCCTTCCTTCCTTCCTTCCTTCCTTCCTTCCTTCCTTCCTTCCTTCTATCCCCCACTTTATGTGCATCCTCTTAACTCGTGTCGTCCTCTTTCAGCCACTTGCATGCGCCATGTGCTCGTGTGCGCGTGCGCTTGAGGGCGTGCACTTTCCCTACTGCTGATGTGTACGTTTTTGCGTGTGGACGAATGTGTGAGCTGTGCACAGACGTATAATAAAAAATATTGCGCTTATGGGTACATATATTTACTTATTGCATCTCTGTCTCTCCAAAGCATGAATTCAATAAAATGAATGAATTCTTACTAAGTATATACGCGATCGCATATATATAGGCAGAAAGTGTGTGTGTGTGTGAGAGAGAGAGAGAGAGAGAGAGAGAGAGAGAGAGAGAGAGAGAGAGAGAGAGGAGTTGGTAGACAGATGAAATGAAGATCGCTTGAAGCTTTAAACTATTTAATGTTTTATCTATGCCCATAATGTATGTATGTATGTATGTATGTATGTATCTATTTCAAATGTCCTCTATCTCTCTCTCTCACTCTCTTTATAGAGTGCGTGTGTTTGTGTGTGTATGTATGTCAGTATTATGCATGCATCTAACTTTGTTTCCGTTTTTATGCGTATGTATGTGTAAACTCATAAACAATGGTAAATATGATGACATATGCTTCCATATTTTTGTTAAATATTAAATAAACATGGATTATTGTGGTACGATTGCATTTTAGCAGAGAACCCAGTGGCGATCTTCTTATGGTTTGCAATATTTTCAAACTTGATTATCATTTTCCGTCTTGCTTTTCTTGACAAGGTGCATTACTGCAGCTCTCCAAGAAATTTGAACTCACGAGCAATGGCTTGCAAGACAAACATCCTAATCCATACCCAGTGCACTAAAATATACGTGCACATTTTGTACATTGAAATGTCCACAGATAACTGCTTACATGTTGAAGAAGAAGAGGAATATCAAAAACAAACTAATCATGTTAGACAATATAGCCAGTTAAGTCTCCACAAGAGACTCAACATATGTAATTGTATACTCTATTGAATTTATTTGTGATCTCATATTAATAAATAGACTGTATATCAGTCAGTTGAGTGCCATACGTGATACACGCTCGGACGATCGTGTTTCGAAAAAGACATGATTGACTGAGCTGATTTTCCCGCAGTCTGTTGCCATTACTTCCTGTGGTAGACTGGTTGCTAACCCAGGCTAGAGATACCAATCTGTCCTGCTATTTAATCCATAGCTGAAGAGAGAAGATACGGATTAATACCTTACTCAGGGGCATTCGTGCGTAAGTGAATGCAACGAATTCAACTGTATTTCGAACTCGGCTCCCGGATTTCTCGTTCCGAGCCGATATCCACTGCACCGCAATGCACAGACTCTACATCCCGACATATAATTAAAGAAACAAAGTTGGGGAGAGCCATAATCATGCACGTTTGTATTCATAACTGTATGAATGTGTGTCTATTTGTAAATTACGTTATACATATATATGGATAAATCAGCAAAGTGTCACCAGATTAATACTTTGCACACGTTAAACGAGTGTGCGAGTGCTTGCAGACATATGTATGCGTAAGTGTCTGTGTGGTATGCAACTGTGTATTTGTGTATAAATGCGATAATATATTTGTATTATATGTATGCATTCATTGTTGTCCGAATGCATCTGTGTATGTGTGCATATATGTGTTGTAACTGTAACAGGACACTCTCGCTATGAATGGAGAGAAAATTAATAATAACCATTATATTTTTCCGAGATCAAACACACAACATCCCCCGAGGGTGATACACCTCGTTGAAGGGAGGTGGGTAAGGGAGAAGGAGACTGACGAAAAGAAGTGCAGGGAAAAAAAGGATATGGTAAAAATAATAAATAAATAAATGAAATGAGAGGGGGCAGGTTATTTTCTCATTCTCATTTCTTTAATTTGCTTTCCCAACATTCGCATTCTTTCTCTCTCTATTCATCTATCTGACTCTGTGTTCAATCTCTCCTCAATCCCTCTTTCTGCTTCTTTGTTTCTCATTTTCTTTCCCAGCGTCCGTGGACGTCGCCTCGCCAGTGGCGGGACATCAGTCTTGGTATACCAGATGGCGGGACCTTGAAACGCACACGACCAGTGGGTTAAGTTGCAGAAATCTGTGAAAAAAAATACTCTTCAGAATGGTCGCGTTTCTGACTTTTTAATCGTGGAAAATTGCTGTCTCATCATTTCGGCACATGCAGGGTTCCAGAGAAATCGTCTGATTATGCAAAAGTACTGTAAATCAAAACGTCAGCTCAACTGAGAAGAACGTTGTTGTTGTCGTGCCGACCTGCGAAATGCCACCCGCTTCCATTAATCCCAAGAGATATTTTATCCTTGCGATAAAAACGCAAAGAGTCGTTGAGACTAATGTTGGGGCATAGTGCAGATTAATTATACTGGCGACGTTTCAAATCATAACATTATTTAGCGAACCAAGAAAGTCCTCATTCGGGAGAAATCAGTTCGTTCTACAACCGTTTCCCAGACAATTACATGTTAAATGTTTTGGGATATTCTGGTTAATCGCATAGTTACAGTGCACAAGACATGCGACCCGTACTTTGGCGCCAGTCACAGAGCTTTACGCGAAGGATGATGAATGTGCTTGATGGGTTTTGATCAGAGATTCAAGAATTCGTTGTTATTATTGCCGTTACTAATTCATTTCTCATTTAAAGAATTTAATTTTTTTCATTTTCTAAATTACTTTTTTGTGATGCGTCCCGATAATGGCCCTCTGCAACTTCCTATTTTCTGTTACCCTTAACAGGTTTTCTCACTTTGCTAAAGACCCCGATCCCCGTTCCACCATTTACATAAACTCGTCAGTTAAGTAGCTGGCACTATTTCCTATCTCATGCAATAAGCAAAAAAAAAAAAAAAAAAAAATACAATATTTGAGGATATATAAATTCTATTTTTTATTAAAATATTTCAAATACTGAAATTTTTAACAAACTTAAAAATATATTTTGAGCAGGGTCAAGCACAAAAAAAATGATTGTAACTCTAGTATCATTTAATCCGCCATCCAACAATGTTGTTTTAAAATTAGTAAATGTTTAAAATTAAGTTGTAGTTTTGCACCAAAGTTTATAAAAAGTATCTAGAAAACAATAAGAAATATAAAATTTAATAATATTGTTTAAACTGTAAAAATAAACTGAGTTATAATATTAAATGAATAATAATAAAGAGTAAAGTCTGATAAAACATATTAAATATACAGTTTGGATTCATCGTGAAAAAGAAAGAAAGAAAGAAACAAGTGATAACACACTCATATCTTTAACGTCTGTTTCCATAAAATGAAAAACAGCAAATTTTAACCCTTTTCATTTTTACTCACTTAAAATAATGGCCTGCATTTATACTTATGACTGTTAAGCATAAACATAAAAATTTAACCAGGAAATAGAGGATTTTTTACAGGCATTTTTAGTTGTAGAAACTTGCAAACAGTTTATTTACTCATTTACTTAAAAATTATGGTTCATCAAAAGATTCAAGTAGCGAAATCCTGAACTGAAGCTTGTGCAAGGTGTACAAATATTGAGAGTGGAGAACTTAGACAATACAGAAATCATTTTGAGGCTAGAAATTTAAATGCTGAAGTTAGAAAATTACTAGCAAGAACATTAGTGTTGCACAGTCATTCTATCTGGCTTTGTCGTCTTGAGCCCTGAGGATGACAGACGATGGTCAAATATACTCAGAACATTACATACTATTTCGGCAACTTTATTTACAAGTTTCCACACGATATCAAACGACTTATTGGACGCAAGGAAGATTTAACAAAAGGTATAACATTTTATTTCAGCCCTATTTTATAAAAGATATTTTAAAAAAGGAATTGCTGTTTATATGCACACAATGTTTAATATATATATATATATATGTGTGTGTGTGTGTGTGTGTGTGTGTGTGTGCGCGCGCGCTTGTGTTTGATAAAAGTATAGATTTAAGGTATGCTATATTTTGCTCAGTATCAGAGCTACAGCGTATGTAAGTATAAAAATGGCTTAACTATTGTGTTCAAGCATGAAACATTATCACCGCCTAGTGTTCAACTTAGTATCAACACACACACACACACACACACACACACATATATATATATATATGTATATATATATATACATATATGTATATATGTATATATATCTAAACTTATTTATAAATAGAACTTTGTCTCTGTGTGTGTGTGTGTGTGTGTGTCCGTTACTTATAGACTCTGAAACAGCTGAGCCAATTTTGTTGAAAATTTACACAGTTGTACTATAAGCGTCTGCGAGTGTTCTTAGCTAGGTTTTGTGTCGAGGTACCCCCGATAAATATTGAAAATCGATAATCGAAAAAATCGGGTTATAGAAGGAGTGGTCGGATTTTAATCAAATTTGATACACTCATAGACAAAGACATAAGAAACGATATTCAGAAGTTTCAAGGTTGCAGTTCTTACAATAATGCAGAAAATTTGATATCGATACCAGGAAATCAAAATTTGACTTACATCCATTCATCTTTCTTTCAGTCTACGGTTTCGCTTTAACTGGAAACAACTATTGCTTTTCAGTCTTTCGTGCCAACGTCTAAAGAGTCTGAGTTCCAGGACCATGGATTAGTTTGAAATCTTTCATTACACCCGAGCAACGCCGGGCTATACTGCTAATATATATATATATATATATATATATATATATATATATATATATATATATATATATATATGTATGTATTTAGGCAGCATGTTTTCATTGATGAATGTTTCATTAAATAATATAGACAAGTTTTGTCGATTTATTTTATGTAAATCTTTTTCATATCGTCTGATAAGCTTAATAGCATTATCGTTGAAAGAGGAAAGAAAATCACAATATTGATACATGCTTTTTACTTAATCCTTTCTGACCTTTCGGCCATTATCAAAGATGACAATTGTGTTGGTTTTACTAAGCAGTTCGCGAACGCACGATAGTAGTAGCCGTCTATTTCGTTTGTATGGAAGATTGGCGAAGAAGTGTGTGCGTGCTGGAAGCAAAAATCGCACTACAGCTTGTGGCGTATCACATGACCACGCGAGAGTGGAGGCGAGAAGTGTTAAGTATGGGAAGCAATTAAGATAACCAATGGCCTCTGTTATCTATTATAGAGAATGTTTGTGGAGATTTCGTAGTGTTTGAGAGAGAGCGGGAGAGATTAAGAAATGGAGAGAGAAAAAGGAAGATATGGAGAGAGTTGGAGAGAAAGTGTTTGAGAGAGAGAGTACATACTAGATTACGACTGTCAGTTTAGCTTTCATTAGTTCTCCATTTCCTTTCATCTCCTAGTGAACTACCTATACAACCCGCGACTTAAGTAGTGGCGTTGAAGCGTAATGCTAAGTTATCACACAATATTGATTTATATGACTATCTACATATATATTTATAAACGTGTTCAGTATCTCGACATTTCCGATTCTAAGACTTCTTACATTAATATTATCATAAATTTTCAGTTATACGTACATCCCGTTTCTTATGTGAGAAATCGCAGGGTCGGAGTATTAATCGTCTCCATTCGATAAGGGCTGAAAGCCTCTAAGCCGGAACTGCGAATAGTAGCATCATGATATCAGAAGGTATCTATCTTCATTTCTTTTTCATTAAGCTGGTCAGGTTCTGCAAATCGATAGGATTTATTTTCCACGGATTCGGCACACACAAGAAAAAAGAAAAGTATATTGAATCTAGTTTAAAGAACAATAAGATATCATTCGAAAACGTATGTAATTCCGCGAAACTTACAGTAGAAAAATTGTCTTCTATGTGCCATGTCCCTCAAGAGATAGGCGATTATGGCCCTCCACATCTTCCTATTACTTGTAGCTCTTAACATCCTTTCTCTTGTTACCCTTGCTTTGCCATCCATTTGCTCAAGCCTATCAAGAACGCATTGCTTACCCCTGTCTCTCCTCTCTATCCGTCCCGTGAGTATCAGATTCTCCAAGCCTTCCCTGCTCATTACATGTTCCAGAAACTTCAGTTGTCTCTTCTTGATGTTAAGTATAAACCTTCTTTTTGTTTCCATATTCTCCAAAAACCTCCAAAAATTCCCAAAACATCTTCGTCCATGGTATCCTCAGTATCCTTCTAAAGAACCATATTACATCAAGTTTTCCTTCATTTTGCATGAGATTGTCCAGTATTCCTTGTCATATTAAATGAAAAATATCACATGACAATCCAGTACAATCTTTGTTCTCAACGAAATTTTCCTGTCTCTCAATACTGTACTCAGCTTCTAGAATTCATCCTTGGCTAGGCCAATACGCCTTCGGATCTTACTGTTGCACTTTCCGTCCTCTGTTAGAACACTTCCTACGTATTTAATTTTCTGTACCTGGTTGATTTTGGGTATCCCTGACTTGTAGTTAGCATTTTAGGTTTTTTCTTTCGCATTCAGTTTTCTTGGAGTTTATGTTTAGTCCTTTATTTTTACTTTCTTTAGCTACCTCCTGTAGGGGGTCTTGTAGTTACCTTTCCGTGTCTGCTATCAACACCGTATCATCTGCGTATCTTATATTGTTCAGATTGTGGTCGCTAATGACAAATCCTGGCAGGACTTCTAGTCCTCTCAGAATTATCCTTCTGTATAGAATGAAATACAACAACGCCAGACAACAAAATCCTAATTTGTAATGTAGACTGTCTAAATCAGCAATATAACATGTCAACTTATGTAACTGCTGATATCAAATTTTTAAGCATATTATACTGATAGTATTTTCCCTATTCCTAATTTTCATCAATGACCTTTCTGATGTCATCTGTTCTCAAATTGGTATCTATGTTGATAAGACAACTATTTACACCTGTTTTGATGGTAAGTCTGATTCGTTCAATAATGTCAAATTGGCAGCAGATCATAAAAGTGACTTAACATTTACTGTTAAATGGGACAAAAAGTAGCTTGTTAATTTTAACGCCCTTAAAACAAAACTGCTCTCTATTAATGATCTGGGAGACCTCTTTCTGGTTTCCATCATCATGGTTGATGTTAACCCCAAGAAAAATGACTTGTTGCGCCCTTTCGGGCTAATATTCTCGACTGACATGAAGTGGAAAGACTATATTGAATCCATGTATAGGTTAGCTGCTAAGAAAGTTGGTTCACTGTGTCGGTTGAGACAGTTTTCTCTCGCCAGAATATATCTTAAATATTTATTAGTCTACCCATGTTTCAAATATTTCTGCCACATCTTTTCTGATGTGTGTTGTGATGCAGTGGATATCGGCTCGGAACGCGAAATCGGGGAACCGAGTTCGAATTCCACTTGGATTCATTACATTCACTTACACGCAAATACTCTTGGGAAAGGTATTAATCCGTCTCTTCCCTCCAGTTATGGGTTAAATAACAGAACAAATTGGGTTCTATAGCCTTGACTGGCAACCAGTCTACCGCAGAAAGTAATGGCAACCTACTGCAGGATAATCTTCTACTCAGTCAATCATGTCTTTTTCGAGACATGATCGCCCAAGCGTATATCACGTATGGCATTTAACTGACTTACTTTTCTGATGTCACTTTTTCACCACTGTAATTTACCTTCCCTGTCATTTTTCTATAAATATTTTCATGAAAATTGCTCTGATGAACTTTGCTTTCTGGTACCTAAACCTTATGAATTTAAGCACGGTACATGATTGCCTGTAAGATTTCAACATTTTACACACTCAGCAACCCCTTGTGTCTTCAAGTCTTTATTGCCTTGCCTGGGTTAAAATGATTTTAAAAAAAGGGATAAAAAATAACAACTTCAGTCTAGCAGCACATTTCAAATAATCGGATCATAGTATTTATAACGTCATAAGCATTCTTGTATTGTCTTCATTTAGTTAAAAGCTAATTCTCGAAAAATCTGAGCTAAAAATGTCTCACAGAAACTTAGTAATCTTCCATAAGTCCATAAGGTCCGCGTGCACTTTTAAAAATTTATAACTTTATTTGTATTTGTGATTGAAATAATTGCGCACGAACTTTATGGACATTCTGTATATACTTTCAGCGAAAAAACGCCTACGAAAGCTACACAATCTTATTATATCAAGTTACTTTCATGGCTTCTGCTCCAACGAACTTAAGTCACTGGTGCTCCTGCAACAGGTGTTTACTCGTGCAACCAGACTGGCAACTAGGTCCCACCCATTCACAGTTAGATCAACCAAATGCAGACGACAATTCTACTCTTCAGTTTCTTTTCTCGCACTTCCCTCCTGTGAAACTCGCTCCCATATTCCTGACGGCTACAACTCCCTGTGGGCTACAATCTCCAGGAATTTAAATGCAATGTCAATACTCATCTCTTAACCACTTGATTCTAGTTCTTTCTTCACCGCCCTGTATATCCTTTCCTTTCTCTTCACCTTTGCAACTGTCATCACACCTGTATTCCCATCCTTCTCTTGCTCCTTTCTAACTGGTTCGCCTTTCTTTTTACTTTATTCTACTTAATGTTTTTACTCTTATGTAGCCCCCTGCACATCAGTGGCATTACTAGCTTGCTTGGGGCGATACGATTAAAAAAAACTGGCCGAAAAACTAAGAGATTTAATAAGTAAAATAAGTAACTTTCAAAAACCTTTATAATACATGCATTCTGGCACAATAGTAAATACGAAGATGTCACATCCAACAGAGAAATGAAGATTTTGGAACGCAATTCCTAACTCATAAATCATACTGTGTATCCTGTAGTCAACACAATAATGGTCTGAAGCCTTACAATGAATCTGCACATGCGCAACGCAATTTTCTTTGAACGGATTTCCCACCAAAATAAGAGTTCAACCTCTTTTTAAATTTTGTGGAAAAAGAACACAGAGATGTGTCCGAAAATTCAGGGCTTTAACATTTTTCCCATCATGCTTCTATTCCTGTCTACTAGCATAATAATATACAATACTGATTATTATTACTATTTATTTATTTTCTGAATTTCTTTCATAAATCTGTGTGTGAATGAAAGGAGTGTGTGTGTGTGTGTGTGTGTGTGTGCGAGCGCGCGTGCGTGGAAAAAGAGAGAGTGTGTGGGAAAGAATGTGTGTGTGTGAGACACAATGTGTGTGAAGAAAGATAGAGAATCTGTGTACGAGAGAGGGAGAGAGAGAGTGTGAGTGTGAGAGAGTGTGTGTAGTTATGAAAAGAGAGAGTATAAGTGTGTGTGAGAGAGAGAGAGTGTGTGTGTATATGTGTGAGAGAGCGTTTGGAAGGAGAGAGTGTACGAAGAGAGTGTATGTATAGATGATAGAGAGAGAGAGGGGGTGTATGAGTGTGTAAAGAGTGAGAAATAGTGTGTGTGCGTGTGTGTGTATGTGTGTGCTTGTGTTAGAGAGGGACGGACTGTGTGTGTGAGAGTGTGTTGGTGTGTGTGAGAGAGAGTGTGTGTGTCTCTGTGTGTGAGTGAGTGTGTGTGTGGAAAGAGAGAGGGAAAGTCTGTGTGAGAGAGTTGTATGGGTGGAAAAAGAGAAAGAGTTTGTGTGTCTGTATGTACGGAAAGAGAGAGAGAGTGCGTGGGAGAGAGAATGTGTCAGAGAGAAAGAAATAATAAAAGATTGTATAGAAAAGAGTGTGTGAGAGACAGAAAGAGAGAGAAAGAGAACGAAAGAGAGTATAATGAGAAAGAGAGAGTGTGTGATAGAAATGAGAGAGAGAAAGAGAATGAGAAAAATAGAAACAGAGAGTGTCATGAGAAAGAGAGAGAGAGAGTGTGTGTGTGTGTGTGTGTGTGTGTGTGTCTGACAGGGAAAAGAGAGAGAAAGAGAGAGAGAGAGAGAGAGGGAAAGTTTACTCGTATTATCGAAAAATGACGTGTTTATAGTTTTGCAGTTACATTGTCTCTATAAAGTATTGAAGACTTAATGTTGCATTTTCTTGTTATCTACAATACTTCCTGAATATTAAACCAAACAATCTTCTATCCAACATTAAATAATGTATTATACCAAGTTAAATACAACATAAAATTCTATTTCTACTACATTATCAGAAGAGTTCATTACATTGGTATCAGCTATTTGCTCTTTAGGCAATGTATTTTTTGTTGACGTGGAAAAGTGATACACGCACACACAGACACGTATACACTAACACTCACTCACTCACACACGCTCTGTCTGTCTTTCTATCTGTCCGTCTGTCTGTCTCCCTCTCCCCCACCTCTCTCTCTCTCTCTCTCTATATATATATATAGGGTGACCGAATTGTAACTCCCTATTTTATGTATGATCGACTCTCCCGTTTTGTTAAAATTATAGATAAACGGGACCTTTTTCTTCATGTGCCGTTCCCCTTCATGACATAGGCGATCATGGACTTCCACTTGGCTCTGCCTCTTGTCGCTTTCAATATTTTCCTGTTGGTATCTTTTCCAAACCACACTCTGCCATTCATTTTCTCAGACCTATCAAATATGTCTCACGCTGCTTTCCTCTGTCTGTCTTTCCCTCTATCCGTTCTGTGAGTATTAAATTCTCCACACCCTCCTTCCTCATTAAGCGCACCAAGAATCTTATCTGTCTCTTCCTGATGTTAAGTATGAGTTTCCTTTTCGTTTGCATCCTCCACAACGCCTCATCATTGGTCATGTGCTCTGTCTATGATAACCTCAGCATCCTTCTGTAAAACCACATTTCTGCTGCCTCAAACCTATTCTTCATTCTTGAGGAGATCGTCCAACACTCACTCATTATATACAAAATAGGGAGTTATTTTTTAATCAGTCTGTTTCTTTCTATCTTTCTTCCTCTTTCTTTCTTTCTTTCTTTCTTTCTTTCTTTCTTTCTTTCTTTCTCCACAAAATATTATTTTTAATAATTATTATGAATTACGTCTCTTTGATTTCATCCACCTGAATTTTAATATGCACCTGATGATTTTATAGCGCATGAAACTCCGAGTCGTGCCATCGACGTAAGACAATATGCATATTTATGCGTGTGTGTGTGTGTGTGTGTATGTGTGTGTGTGCGTGTGCGTCTTTGTATCTGTGTGTGCGTCTGAATGTGTGTTTGTATGGTTCAACATGATCATATACGCAATTGCATTCAAATCTTTATGTACTATGCTTGATTTATCTAATTAATGGACAAGTAGTCTTTGACTAAGTGCACCGACAAAGAATGAAACTATGTTAAAAATATTTAACTTGTTAAATAAAAAAAATTAATGTTTAGTCAACGCACATTTATTCCATCTATTAATCTCTCTCTTTCTCTCACTCTCTCTCTCTCTCTCTCCCTCTACATATGGGTTAAATTGTAAGCTTTGTATCTGGAAAATAATGGTTGTTCTCTAGAATTGATAATATGCACTCGAGAAAAAAAGAATTATTCATATAATCCAACATACAGGGGTAGATAAATTAATTGTTGTCTAATTGACGCCAAAGTGAAAATAAAACTGGCATCATATGTGCGGTAGACGAATTGTCGCTAAATGAAATCAAAATGAAAATAACACTGACATCTCATTTTAGCAGATATACCGGGTGCGATGCATGAATTATCGTTTAAATTAGGTCAAAATGAACAAAAAAGATTGTCATCATATTTTAGCAGATATACCGGGTGCGATGCATGAATTATCGTTTAAATTAGGTCAAAATGAACAAAAAAGATTGTCATAATATTTTAGCAGATATACCGGGTGCAATGTATTAACTGTTGTCTTGATTGTCTTGCGAAATTTTGAAACCAACTTTTCAGTCTGTTCTCGGCACGTGGTAAGTTCGCTTGAATCGGTCTGTTTTTATTTTATTTTATTTAACTTTATTTTTTTGTTATATTTTGTTTATTTTTATTTTTATTTTGTTATTAACTTAAGTACATTGTGTAAATTATTTTGGCATTCAAGGTTCGTTTCGACTTATACTAAGTTAAACCTTAGTAAATTTCAGTTACTCTTTTCTTTTTTCTTTTTTTTTTAATTGGAGTAGATAGTACCTACTATCGCCCGGTCTCACACTCCATCCACTCCTTTCTTCGGTCTTAGTGTTAGTTCAGCTGGAAGCTCCTTGCAGTTACTGAGTATGGTGGCAAGGTCTTTTCATTCTGAGGGTACCGGGTTGTCTGTTTCCTGCTTGCTGCTTCCGACCGGTAATTAGGAGACCGAATCTTGCGTAGCGTCTAGAGAGGATGCTCTGATCAACAGTTGCATAATACCGGGGTTCTTGTAGTGCCATATCGCGCATGGACGAGCGTACCTGCATGAACCTCTGGTGAGCAACCCCGAGGCCACATTATGTTGTTGGCTGCACCAGTCTCTATCCTTCATATACTGCAAACAAGTGACCGACTGATTCTACTTTAGACCTCTCCTTAACTAAATCACTATGAAATAAAAGCAAACTTAATAGCAAAACTAAACCAGCTAGTCAGAAAACGCCCAAACCCGTCTGCGTCTCTTTCTCAAACATACGAGGTATCCGCACTAACTTTCACAGCGTAGAATCATTCCTTCACACAAACTCACCTGATATCTTAGCCCTATGTGAAACTAACCTTGACCCTTCTATACCCTCCTCTGAGTTTTACGTTTCTGATTACATTCCCCTCTTCAGGAAGGACTCCAATATTCATATGCATGGGCTTGGTGTGTATATCAGCGAACACCTCCCCCTAGCTAGGGTGACATCTCTTGAATCCCTGGATCATTCTTTCAAGGGCTTCCGTCTCTCACTTCTAAGCTCGATTAGCTCTCTCTTTTTCTCTACCGCTCCCCTCCTCCTCTGACTGTTCGGTACTTGACAGCATCTCTGACGATATCGACAAAGCCATTTCTTCCCATCCATCTGCCCATTTGTGTTTGGTGAATTTAACGCCCACCACACCAAGTGGCTGGAGAACTCTGTCATCGACCTTGCTGGTGTCCACACCATGAATTCTTCAATCACCCAATCCCTTACGCAAGTGGTGGACTTCCCAACGCATTTCTCCAACAACCTTAACGGAAGGGACTCACTACTAGACCTCTGCTTCACTTCCATCCTAGACTCTTGCACTACCAGACAGTTCTGCCCTCTCGGAAACTCTGACCACACCGTAGTTTCAGTCAACATTTCATCCCACTCCCACCATACCCAAGAAACTCAGACCAGTAGAATATCCTACTGCTACCAAAGAGCAGACTGGGACTCGTTCCGAGACTTCCTCTGTGACGTCCCTTGGAACAACGTTTTAGTCTTCCCGTCGAAGACTGTGCATCCGAGGTCTCCTCCTGGGTTAAGGCTGGCATCGATGCTTTCATCCCTGCTAGGAAATTTCAGCTTAAATCTTATTCGTTTCCATGGTTCTCGGCCGCTTGCTCAGCCGCCATTGCCCACCGGAATCCTTTCTTCCGGCTCTATCGTAGCTACGCGTCGGACCAAAACAGGCGCCTTTTCCCCTCAGCCCCTTAATAAGTGTAAAAAGATACTTAACGAAGCTAAGATGTTGTTTGCTGCCGGAATGAAGCAACGCATAGCGTCCTCTAAGTTCGGAGCCAAAAACTGCTGGCGACTCTGTAAAAGAGTGCTTAACAAGAGCAAGTCCACAATACCCCCACTAATCACCTACTCTGCGGACAAGGCTGAATGGATTCGTTTGAAGTTTCTACACCCGACTTCCCACCTAGAACTGACGCTCAACTGAATGACGTCCACATTACACCCTCGCTGGTCTCTAACATAATCTCAAAACTTGACCCTCACAAAGCGAGCGGTGAGGACGAAATTCCAATCATAGTCTTGAAGAAATGTGACCCTGAACTCTTTTCTGTCCTTTCTAAGCTCTACAACTTCTGCCTATCTGCTTGCTGCTTTCCTACCTGTTGAAAACCTTCCTCTGTAGTTCCTATATTTAAAAACACTGGAGAACCCTCGGACCTCGCAAATAACCGCCCTATCAGCCTTCTTCCGATCTTGGGCAAAGTGTTCGAAGCCATTATCAACGCCGAGGTTGTTCAGCATCTCACCGCACACAGGCTCCTCGTGGACAAGCAGTATGATTTCCGCTTCACCAGGTCTACTGCTGATATGCTAACGACCAACACCGAGTATATATACCAGGCTCTCGACAAGAATGGCGAGTCCCGAACAGTTTCCTTGGATATCTCTAAAGCGTGCGACAGAGTTTGGCATGCTGGCCTTCTACGCAAACTGCGGAGCTATAGTATAACTGGACATTTGTTTGATATAAGCCAGTTATTCCTCTCTAACCGCACATTGAAGGTGGTATTAAACGGACATGCCTCCCAGAACTACCATACGAACGCGGGTGTCCCTCAAGGCTTTATCCTAGGTCCCACGCTCTTTCTGATCTACATTAATGATCTCCCTGATACCATAAGATCCCAAGTAGGTATGTACGCTGATGATACCACAATTGATTCTCGCCTTGATCAAAAATCTGATGTAGGCGACAAAACGAACCTTGCAGCCGAGCTTAAAAAGGACCTCCAATTCGTCGTGGACTGGGGTAAGAAATGGCTCGTAAATTTTAATGCTTCTAAAACGAAGCTGCTCTCAATTAACCATCATAGACAATTGCACATATCTCCTATTAGCATGAACCAGGCTTGCCACCCAAGTGAAATGGCTATATCGAATCCATTGCTAAATTCGCTGCTATGAAAGTCGGTTCTTTGTGCAGGGCCCGGAAGTTTTTTTCCGTCTGAATCTATCCTGCACATATATAAATCTACCATCCGCTCGTGCATTGAATACTGCTGTAACATTTAGTCGGGTGCCCCTGCTATTCTCCTCGATGTTCTCGACAAAATACATCGGAGAGTCTGTAATGTGATCGATACCGACTTGGCAGACTGGCGCGACGTGGCTTCCCTGTGTCTCTTCTATAAATACTTTCACGGCTTCTGCTCCGATGAACTTAGATCACTGGTGACCCCTAGGTACGAATTTTCACGAGATACTAGATTGGCAACTTTTACAGTGAAGCCGATAAAATGTAACCGCAATTTCTACCCCAACAGCTTCTTTTCTCGCACTTCCTGCCTGTGGAATTCCCTTCCGCATAATTGCTTCCCCGACAGCTACAATCTCCAGGAGTTTAAATGTAAGTTCAATAGACACCTCCTAACACACTAACTCGCATCCATTCTCTCAAACACTCTTCCTATCTACCCAACCATCAGCCTCGGTATCCTTACCCGTCTATCACCCTCCTTCTGACATTTCCTATATCTAACCACTTTTTCTCTTTACCTTCCCCTATATAACCCCTTGCGCAATAGTGGCAGTGGAATGCCTTGCTTGGGGTGAAATGATTAAAAAAATAAAAAGTAATAAAAAAATGAGTCCAAATTGAAAATAACCCTGGCATTTTATTTTAGCAGATATAAAGGTTGCGATAGATACATTGTTTTCGAAATGAGGATAAAATGAAAATATCATTTTAGCATATAAACCCTCTGCGACGGATGAATTATTGCCTAAATGATGTAAAAATGAAAATCACACTGTCATTTCATTTTGACGGGGTGCAATGGATGAAATATCAGTAAAATTATGAAAAAAATGAAAATAACAACTCATTAAAATAGATATACACGCTGTTATGGATGAAATTTCATCATATGACACCAGAATGAAAATAACACTGACTTTTCGTTTTAACAGACATACAGGTTGTATTGGATGAATTGTGAAATTGACGGTAAAATGAAAATAACACTAATATCTATTTTTAACAGAGTTTTAGGGAGATAACTCATTAATACCCAAAGAGGCACTACTATGCAAGGAATGAAGTATACTCCAGTGCTAGTAAGAAAGGTTCGGTTCGAAATTCCTAACACCTGAAGAAGGTAGGTGCGTACAACGGCCGAAAGGTCGTACAAATGGCAACAAAGATGAGGACAATAGTCCGAACAATGTAAATACTGCAATCCAAAATTGTACTTTTTGTTTCAACATTGAAATTACCATAATTATTAACTACCTAATGAGACATTAAGATCATTATTAACTAATATGAAATTACCATCATTATTAACTACCTGATGAGACATTAAGATCATTATTAACTAATATGAAATTACCATCATTATTAACTACCTAATGAGACATTAAGATCATTATTAACTAATATGAAATTACCATCATTATTAACTACCTGATGAGACATTAAGATCATTATTAACTAATATGAAATTACCATCATTATTAACTACCTGATGAGACATTAAGATCATTATTAACTAATATGAAATTACCATCATTATTAACTACCTGATGAGACATTAAGATCATTATTAACTAATATGAAATTACCATCATTATTAACTACCTGATGAGACATTAAGATCATTATTAACTAATATGAAATTACCATCATTATTAACTACCTGATGAGACATTGTTCTTTTAATGTCGAAACAAAATTAACAATTTTTTATTAGTTTGTATTTTGTACATGTTCTAAAGTATAATATACTGAGCACTGTTTTAAATTAATGTTTTGAATGTTGCAATTATTTTATTCGTTTCTTTATCCCTTTGGATACTTATATATATATATATATATATATAAAACATAGTGATGATCCACGTATGCTGCCTTGATATGTATAGGAAAAACTATTAAAAATTGTGAGTTTAAAAATGTGTTTTTTGACAGTATTTGTTTATTTCTATTATTATATTTTATATTTCAGACCGTCCTCGGTCCTTCATCAGAAACAAGGATGAAGGACCGAGGACGGTCTGAAATATAAAATATAATAACAGAAATAAACAAATACTGACAAAAAAATACATTTTTAAACTCACAATATTTTAATAGTTTTTCCTATATATATATATATATATATATATATATATATATATACATATATATATATATATATATATATATAAACATTATCTTTAATAATGGATACTCATATTTGAGTAGGTGCTCTGTTTTTATTATTAAACAGTACATGTATTCATTTACATCTACTAGTCTGAATATTCGATAAATCTTTTTAGAAAAATATGGTCCTCCGGCAGGATTTGAACTAGAATACCCTAGATGGAACCATCATTAGATCTGATATGCCTTAGACAGCTCGGCAACGTATGACTTTTAAATCAAAGTAAACCTACGATTCTACTGATTCTGTACACATCTGCTTTACTTCGTATCCTAACATAAACAAAGACACTTTTATGAAAAGGGTTTAAAATCCAACATATTTTCAATTCATTTGTTCAAAACTTAATTTTAATGAATATATATATTTGAGTATACGCTCAGTTTAGCAACATATGTTTCCTCCGGCAGCTCTATCCTATCTCTCTCTCTATATATATATATATATTCGTCATTCACATACAAGCCTGTTTTGCTGTATCACAGCTCATCAGTCTGGCTAAAAATCCAGTTACCTCTGGCCGAGATCGAAATTCGACCGATTTAGTGTCAGTCGGAGTTGCTAACCCCTAAGCATAAGCGTACGGAATCAGAGAAGAGATATTTTAGCGTGTATAAGCGGTGTATACACACGCCAGTCACCGAAAGAACTTAATTCATTGATGAAAAGGAATGCAATATATATATATGGTTATATATATATATATATATATATATATATATATATATATATATATATATATATATAACCATCTGTATACTGTATCACAGCTCATTCATGCATCTAGATAAACCGTTTGTTTGAAGCCGGAATCGAAATCCGACTGACTTGTCATCAGACGGATCTTTTTACGCTACGCTATATATATATATATATATATATATATATTGTGTGTATTTTGGCAGCATTTTTTCCTTAATGCAGGTTTCATTGAATAATATAGACAAGTTTTGTCTATTAATTTTGTGTAGGATCCGTTCATACTGTCTGATATACTTGATGGTGATGTCGTTGAAAGACAACAAAAAATCACAGTATTTGTTGAATTTTTTATCGGGTCTAAGCTTTCGGCTCATATAAGCCATTATCAAAGAGTAAATATTAACACACAGTAAACTGGTTCGGCCATCCGCCACGGTAGGGATGGACTTATATTTTCAATTCAATTCTCTTTATTGTTAATAGCTTAAATGTTCTATGTTTACTGTGTATTAATATTTACTCTTTTTTTTTTCAATAAATTTATTTTTAAACGAGTTCCATCATCTTCCAGCAGTGTAAGTAATTTCATTTATTTTGCCTTGTCATTTTCCATAATTCCCTTAAAATTAAAGCCAACGAGAACCCTTGATAAGAGTTGACCAAAAAGTTCCTCGGGTTTAAATAATATAACGTCTGTTCTTTTTAAAGCCATTAGTACTTTCTGTGGGTACAAATCGTTATATATATATATATATATATATATATATATATATATATATATAGTCATCCACAGACAGATCTGATTCGCTGTATCACAGCTCATCAGTACGGTTAGACTCCGATTGCTTTTAACCCAGGATTGAAATCCAACCGAAGTGGCGTCAGTCGGCGATTCTACCTCTGGGCTATAGGCACTCGGTAGAAGAAAGCAAACCTTTTAGCATATATATTATCATTATACACGCCCAATAGCCAGATTGCTCTAATTCATTATTGAATGAGCGATGCATATATATATATAGTATGCTCTCTTTACGAATGCGCTCACTAGAGAGGACAATTTAAGGAAAGAGTTACCTCTTCTGCATTTCTGCATTACTCTACAGCAATGAATTGAATTTATTCTTTGACTGGCGTGTGTATACACCTCTTATATATAACACGCTAAAATGTTCCTTCTCTGTTGTGCCTATGGTTAGGGGTTAGCGACTCCGACTGATACCAAATTGGTCGAGTTTCGAGCTCGGCTAGAAGCAAGTTGTATGTCTAGCTACACTGATGAGCTGTGATACAGCGAAACTAGCTTGTATGTGGATGACGAATATATATATATATGTATATATATATATTAAAAAAGGATTAATTCAAAGATGTTGAATGGCCATTTCGATATGAAGATCCCCACGGGGGACGATACATCACCTCAGCAACAGAAAAATCCTTTCAGAAACTGGAGCTTATATAAATATATATATATATATATATATTACAGATACGGAAATTTTCTACATGCACATGTATGATGTACGCTCTTATAAATGGGTTCTGTTAAATGGGTGCATTTGTAAGGGAACCCCTCCGTTCACAGATGATAGAAATCGAACGAGTACGAAAGCCATTGCATAGAGTGAAGAAAAATGGCTGCATCCTCATTCTTATTTTTACACGAACAACATCTAATACTGCCTTCTCATTTTTCACTTCCTATATGTCGGCTTTTTTTTATTAAGCTATGGAGAATATCATTTGTTCGAATCTACCTATTTATTCATTTTATTATTTGCGTATTTGCTTGGTGATCAATCAATATTTCTTAGTGTCGTCTGCTTTTTTGTAACATTATATTAATCTTACTTTTTCCTTTCTTTCTTGTCTAGTTGTTTTTTATTTCTACATCATTTAATTTCTGTTTATTTTCTTTCTGTTTTGGGTTTACTTTTTTCTTGACATTTTATTCATTAATGTGGTTGTACTATTTTTTAAATAATTTTCCTGTCTTCCTATCTCTTTCCTTTTATGTGCCCTTTCTTTCTTTCTGTCTTTCTTTCTTTCTTTCTTTCTTTTCAAATATATTTTTATATTTTTAGTTCATTTTTTTCTTTCTCAATTTTTTCTTTTAATGTCATATTCTTTAATTTTTTTTAATAGTCACTTAACATAGGGGTCGTAAGAGAAGGATTTAGTCTCCTCATCACATCAATTTAACACATGCAGCAAAGCGATAGTGAAGGAGCTGGACATGATGCCAATTTCTTTTATTAGTGCACACAACCAATGTTGATATGTAGATGACAATATATTGATGGCAAACCCCAGAAAGAAAACAAAAGAAGTTCTCAACAAGTTAATTGAGGAAAGTGAGATGAAAGGATAAACAATCTTTTGTTAGGAAATTGAATGTATGATCATTAACAAACATAAATAGGGCTCAAATGTTATGTACCATTACGTCGAGCATAAATGTTATATATTATATCACTTATCCTATGTGGTAGTAAGTGTTGGACAATTTCCTTAAAGATGAAAAGGAAACTTAAGGCAATAAAGATGTGGTTCTTTATAGTAATTTACCCATGTACAAATGAACTCTTCCAAACTATAAATAAGAAGCAGTTTTTGTTTTGTGGGAATGGCTATTTCAGCTCAGTTGCCTTCTCCGTAGGTTTTAATTTTTCTACGGTACTGCCGATAAACCCATCTAAAAAACTGACCTTGTGTCGCATCCGTTGCATGGTGGGTTCAATAGTTTATATTGAAGTCTATTTCAGCTGATAGAATGCGAGTCACTTCTCATGCGCGTTTGTCCTCGGGCGGAGTGCGGTCTGGTTGTATGTCTCGTTGTATGTCTCTGCGAGGAGGAATATGCAGATGAGAAAAAATTACACTGTGGGGATGCCAAACCCCGGGGGACGTCCTGATTTTACCTCTCCCTTGGGAGGGGGCTGAGTTTATTGCTTGGTATCTTCGCGGGAAGTGCTGTGGGGGTTTGGTAATTTTTCTACGGTACTGCCAATAAACCCACCTAAAACCTGTCCTTTTGTTGCATCCGTTGCATAGTTGGTGCAAAAGTACATAATAAAGATATAAAAGTACATAATAAAGATATAAAAGTACATAATAAAGATATAAAAGTACATAATAAAGATAGATCTGACAGTCACGCTGGTGATCTCTTATTTTGTGTACTTTTTTTTTTTTTATTTCTGTTCTTTGTTAGTATATTTGTTTAACTCTGTTTCGTCTTTATGTCTTTATTACTCAGCCCTAACCAGGCCATAGCAACTTGGCGACGAGAACTCTTAAGGACCCTTGTTGAGGACATCAAAAGTACTGCGTGGAAATTGTCAATATTGATTCAATATCGTAGCAGGGAATCCTATTTTTCGTCACATTTTGTTCTATTCAGCAGTACTTGTCAATCCAGAAAAGGAAACCTAAAAGAAAAAAAATCTATTTTCGTCACACTTTATTCTACTCATATGTACTTCGTGACCCAGAAAATAAAACCGAACGAAAAAAAGTATAAATAATTTATACTAAACTTGAACGCAAGCCGCTAAACTACGAGAATTCAAGTTTTTTCGAGAGGTATAAAAGAAGCACTCATGATACCCTGAGTGAATAAGAAATTAAAATTATTGTTTTATTTACTTCAATTAATTTTCATTTCGGTTGACATTTTTTTTTTGTTATTGTTTTAACCGAAGAGCCATAGAAAGATAACACGGACTCGGATATAAGGTTGAATAGTATATTCTAGGAAACATAGTACAAAAGTAAACGTGAACTGGAGAGTACTTTCACTCGTAGGCGTCCTGACTTACTCATTCACTCATTCTGTGGCTACTCCTCAGTGTATCTCCACTCAGAGTTATTAGCCAATTATAAAGGTGTAAACGAGTTCATTTGTAGGTAGGTCCCCACAATATCCCCCTCCCAAGGCTTTTTACTCTGTAAAAGGGTTTCTTATTTTCCTGAAATTTAGTACCATTTCTTTTTGGTATTGATTGTTAAAGGCTCGCTAAATTTCCTATTTCTCCCCGACGTTCGTTGTTCAGGCGTATGTTGCGGGGGCTCGAGGTCAAATGTGTCGTAAATAATCTCGATGGGTTCTTCCACTTGATCCTGTGTGCGGCAAGAATCCATTTCATGCCGTTTTTTAATTTGATTAATGTGTCTTTTGTAGGTATGTCTTAGTCCCTGTATTATATACACCATCTCGCGGATCCTTCTAGCGATCGTGCCCTCCTCCCTGTACGGCATATTCTTTTGAAAACTTTTAAAGAAAATTTTCCGACTTATGAAAAATCGCTTTTTTTTTACTTTTTCGGTTTTACGTATTTTTGACTGTTTGGGAATTAATTTGTCAAACTCGGATCTCACCTTCTGGCAAACATGGTTTCTGCTGGTGAGCCAGTTGATGGTGTATTCGGGTTCGGCGTTGTGCGATAAATTTGTAAAAACTGCTCCAATGCTATGTCGGTAGGAGTTCATTGAGCTTTTTGAAATGCTCTTTTAGGCGTGTCCACAAACCTTTCTGCTTGACCATTTGATCTAGAATGATATTGTGGCGTAGTTATGTGTTTGACTTGGAAGATGTCGCAAAAACTCTTAAATTCTGCCAACGTAAACTGCGTACCACTGTCGCTGACAACGCAGTCCACTACTCCATATCTCGCAAACAGTTCATGTAGGAAATTTAATATTGCAGCTGTTGTCGACTTCTTGCCTCTTAAGACCTCCGGCCACTTGGAGTAACTATCAACAACGATTAAGTAATAATAATCGTCAATCGGCCCAGCAAAGTCAATATCTATACGTGACGAAGGCTGGTCTATTTTTGGCCAGGGGTTGAAAGTGGTAGGTGGTGCTTTGGTCGCCAATGCGCATCCTCTGCTTGTGTTAATCATTTCCATTATGTCCTTGTCCATTGCAGGCCAGTAGACATAACTCCTTATGAGACTCTTTATACGATTTCTACCGGGATGTACCCCGTGGAAGTCTTTTAAAATTCGCTTCTGTAATTTTTTTGGAATTACTAATCTTTCGCTGTATAATAAGACATTGTCCCATAGTGAGTAGACGTCCGACAGGCTAATATCTTTTGTTGCGATTTAACGTTTTATCTCGCAAATAAAATCATCTTATAGAGCTTTGTTTTTGATATCCGACAATGTTACAGGTAGATCCTGGACGGTAGTCGCTATTATTGATTTTATTTCACAGTCTGAACGAAGAACTGCTATAACTGAGTCTTCAAGTGGCTGACTTTGATTAGCGATTAGACCGGATAGACCACCTGCATGGCCAATTTTATTAGTTGGTAAGTACTCTAATTTAAAATTATAATTGAGAAAGATGGTACCCCATCTTAAAAGTCTGTTTGCCGTATAAACCCGTAATCGCTTTTTTGAGCCAAATATCGTTAATAATGGTTTATGATCGGTCTGTAGATTAAAAAAACCTTCCATTCAGATATCTGTTTAATTTTCTTTACCGCAAAAATAATACTGAGGGCTTCTTTTTTAATTTGGGTGTACGCTATTTTTGTGGGTACCAACGTTCTTGATGCGTGTGCTTTGGGTTTCTTTGTACCGTCTGGCATAAGATGTAGGATACACGCTCCGATACCGCACGAGGTAGCATTGTAGGCCACAATTATATCTAATTGTCCAAGAAAACTTTAGAGCACATTGACATTTTTTGGAGAAGGCATATTTTTGATAGCTTCTGCCCGCTGTGGCTCAGACTGTCTTCCATTCTTGTCAATGATATTCCCAAGACACCTTATTTCATTCATATAGAAATCACATTTCGATTCTTTTATCTTGAACCCGAAATCCTGAATTCTCTCAAAAACTTTGTGGATCTGTCTGCGCAGTTCCTCGGTAAATTTGCATGCTATTACAATGTCATCCAAGTAGGCACACGCAAAATCAAGATCGTCCAGCATTGTATCTATGATCTGCTGGAATATTGCAGGTGCAATCTTGACCCCGAATGCCAGTCTATCAAACTTGTATAAACCCCTGTGGGTGTTGATACATACAAGTTTTGCGCACTCCTCCTCAACAGGGATTTGAAGGTATGCATCGCTTAAGTCTAATTTGGAGTATATTTCTCCACCATTCAGTTTATTAAATATCTCCGCCAGTGTGGGGAGGGGGTAATGGTAATATTTTAGAGCCCTATTGAAGTTCGTTCAGAAATCCGTATAGACGAATTTGGTTGGACTTTTTTGCTTACATATAGAGCGGGGGCAGCCCATTCACTAAAACTCACTTTGGCCAGTATACCGGCATTTTCTAGTTGGTCTAATTCTTCGTTTATTTTTTCTGCTGATGCAAATGGGATACTTCTTTTTCTTTTGAAACGTTGAACGTTTTCTTTCAGCTCGAATCTAGCTTTTGTCTTAATACATTTTTCTAGCCACGCCGAGAAAACATCAGGAAATTTTTCATTTAATTCATCTTTCAGGTCTTGGGCATCCGTTGTCATATTTTCCACCTTTTGGCAAAAATTGTTGATTGGTTGGTCTCACAACTTAAACCACTCAATCCAACCAGTTCCAAATAAATTCTCAGAGTTTTTATGAACGAAAACTTTTAGTTTCTTTGTGATGCCATTTAGTGTTACAGGTAGCGTTAGCTAAACATCAAATTTGATTTTGTCTCCTGTTACTGCACAAGCTGTTTTGTTTGCCTTTTTCACCGTTGGTTTTTTTAAATTTCCTCTAAGTGTGAAAATTAATAATTGAGAGATTCGAGCCAGAATCTAGTTGCAGCTTAACTGTTTTACTTAGAATGTTAACTTCGACGTATGTTCATAAATACTTATCTACTTTTTTAAATGATCTAGTTTGTCTGACTCTGTTTCTGTTGTTCCTTTTGTTTCTACAGTGCGCCCCTTTGTGGCCAATTTTGCCACAAATATTATATATCTTGCTTTGGTAGAAGTACTCTGCCGCACAATGTCGTCCACCACAACGACCGCATTGGCTTGTGGGTAATTCTCCTTTCTGAAAGGTTTGTCTACTTTTAGATTGTGAATGGACATACGCTTTGCTTTCTCTACCTTTTCCAGGTGAGTAACTTTTTGGTTTGTACTTAATTCTCCTAACATACAATATGCCTGATTCCTCGATGTTTTTAGAATCGCTTTTAACACTGATTACTCGCTGGCAATCCTCAGTCAGTTTTTTCAGCGTGAGACCTGGTTCGCTTTCTAGTCTTGACAGAACTCTTCGTCTTATCTCTAAGTTTTTTGCGGAGACTAAACCTCGGGCAAATATTAAGCATTTGAAATCTTCGAAACACTTCCATTTTTTGTGGAATAGTGTTGTATTAGGGTTAAATAACCCAGACAAAAGTTTTATTGCTTTATCGATCCATAATTCACTTGTTTTCTTCGGAAGAATGTAATCGACGAACTTACTACGTTCCGCAGTTCTCAACTTTCTCAAAAATAGGCGAACTTTTTTAGCGTTCGACTAATGCTCACAGTCTTCCGTAAAAAGATCTTCATATATTCTAAAGAAAGCTTCAAATGTTTTATCTTCGTCAGGACGATAATTGAATGTCTCCATAGAATTCCAAATTGTGTTATGAGAAAATGCAGTGTTGTTTTCACTAAATTCCTTTTTACGTAATGTTTTTAGAAGTAATTCTTCTTGTTGTTTTTGAAATTCAATGAAAAGCTGTTGTTGCTCTCTCTGATGTTATTGTTCTTTTTGCTGTAGGAGCATTTTTCTTCCAACATTTGTTGCTGCTGTAGTATACGTTCCACAGTCTTCTGCTGATGATCAAGTTGTGTCTTCTTCATCTGAACAATGATTGCTTTAAAGTCCTTTATAATGTCTTCAAATACGTGTTTTCATAGAAAAACACGGAAATTATGAGGGAAAAATATGAAAAGTAATCCCTTTCCTTAATATTTCTCAGCTTTGGCTGGTAATAAATGTAAAAAAAAAATTCTTACCAATACAGTCTCGGTGCTTCTATTATTTTTCAAAGAAAGAAAAAAATTGCATAAACAATCACACTGTAAAACAGAAAATATATTTTTTCTTCTTTTTTTTTCCTGTGTGATCGAGGGAAGCGAATAACAATGAAATGCTTTTGATTATAGCAACAAGGGGAAAGAAAAATCTTACTTACAGTTTTCACTAGTAAGTATTTTCGAATTGTTATTTTAAAAAAATGGATAGTTATTTTTTTTTCTATGCTTTTCCCTTCTTTCAAATATGCCCGACGTCCGAATCTGTATCTCTTTTTGTTTTCGTATTTACGTTGCCTGTTTATTTGGTTGGTGTGTCCGTTTTTTGTTTTTTTGTTTGGTTGGTTTTTTTTTATTATCATTTGTGTTGTTAACGTAAAACTGTTGTGGGCGTAATTTATTTGTGAAAATATGATATTTTCGTTGCCTGCTGATTTTCTATAATTCGTACGATTCCTTAGTCAGATGTTGTGTGTGTTACAATAAGCTAATGTAAGGGCTTCTCTTTAGTTCGAACTTCTTTGTCGCCAGACTTGAGGTTAACACACTGGGATCTTTAGACGTCGTAAATGTTATGGCGTAACCTTTTTTGTTGAATTTTTTAGGTAGAGTTTTCTTCGTCGTCATTGTTATGACCGAAGGGCCATAAAAATAACACGGACTCAGCTATAAGGTTGAATAGTATATTCTCGGAAACGTAGTACAAAGGTAAACGTGAACTGGAGAATACTTTCTCTCGCAGGCATCTTGACTCATTCACTCCTCAGTGTCTCTCCACTCAAAGTTAGTAGCCAATTAAAAAGGTATGGACGAGTCCATTTGTAGGCAGGTTTTCACAATAGTTATTTAGTAAAATCTTTCACCTTAATTTAATTGTATTCGGTTTAATCCTAACAAAAAAGATACGAACAAACAATTTAAATCTGCCATTCTTAAGTTCCAACGTGAACAGCGAAACCAAAAGGAACTTAAATGGCAAGAGAAGCAATTTGAGCAGCAAAAACGAATAATGCAACTTAATAACGACTTGAAATACAGGAGCAAACTAAGAAAGATCGACTTGAAATTCAAAAGCAAGCTGAAAAAGAAAGACTTGAATTTAAAAAAGAAACAGAATTCAGACATTAAAACTCCAAAGAAATTCTACTTCCAACTAAACAACAGAAAAGAAACTTGCTTGAACTGGCAAACAGCGGATAAATTAGTGAAAACGAAAATACGTTCTCACAAAAAACGATCTGGAGCGCAACAAACATTTTCACATATTTTCCGAACGAAGATATAATTTTCTCCTCATATTTTAGAAAACTCGTGTATTTATACGCCACAGATTGCATAAATTGGTCGGACTCTAAGAAAGCTCGCCTTCTTCTTCGAAAACTAGGCACCACAGAGCACACCAAATTTGTGAACCATATTTTACCTCGTAAAACAAACGAACTGACATTTACTGAAGCGGTTAAATTTCTTACAGAACTTTTAGTCCTAAAACGTCACTCTTACATAAGAGATAGAAGTGAACGAATTTAACCAAAAAAGATAGTGAAGATTACACTACATTCGCGTCGGTCGTAAACAAGCATTGCGACAACTTTACACTGTCAGAATTGTCTGCTTTTTTTCAGGGACTTGTTTCAGCTAAAGATGCTGAAATTAGATGTAAACTTTTAAATAAATTGGGAAATGAGACAAACTTTACTCTCCAATAAATAGCGGAAGACTGTCAGAGATTCCTAAGCGTACATCACGATTCGAAAAATCGAACAATCTAGCATAAGAAAAGTACGCCGAAAGAAAACCAATTTAATTATCTCTCTAAATCAAACCAATCAAAAACGAAACAAGACAATTTGCTTATTGACTCGTGTTCCGGTTGTGGGTCACTACATTGGTTAAAGAACTGTCCTTACTGAAATAAAAAATGTGTTGCCGTTTCGGGCCACATTGTCGAACAGGAGAAAAGATTAATAGCTGCGAAAAAACACTAAATCTGATGAACGAGACGGGTTAAAAAGAAGAAATATGTCGTCGTACAGATCCAAAAAAAATATTTAACTACAGTTAGAATTTGGTTCAAATTTAACAATCATGAATCTACACACTTGGAAAAAGTTGGGAAAAATACCTTTGCTAAGAACTAATAAATTTTCCAGGTCCGTGACAAGGAAGAAAATCAAGTTTAGGGGAGAACTTATCACTAATGTAACTTTTCAATGAAGGACGTTAAAAGTAAACATGTTAGTTTTAAAGAATACTGAAAATGTATTCGGCACAGACTGGATAGTGGAATTTAAGTTGTGAGACATGACAATTAATTCATTTTGTCAAAATCTTAAAAACCTGACCACTGAAGCAAATAATCTAATAAAAGATTTAAAGGAAACTTTTCATGAAATTTTTTCTGGGGGCTTTGGTCGTTGTAATAAGATGTCGGCAAAATTCGAGTTAAAAGAGGACATTCAACCAGAAAAAACGAAATGTGCCTTTAGCCTCTTTACCACAAATAAATAAAGAACTCAACAGACTAGAAAGAACCGGTGTCTTGTCAAAAATTGTGTACAGTTAATAGGCTTCACCGATCGTCTATGTGAAGTAGAAGTCAAACGAGATCCGGTTCTGCGCCGATTTCTCGATGAGGCATAATGCGCCACTCAAAGACGATTATTGTTTTCTATTTAGACCAGAAGAAATTTTCGCGATACTAAACTGAGAGAAAATGTTTCAAAAATCGTCCTCATTGATGCGTGTTTTCAAATGCCGGCGGAGGAAGTATGTTCTAAAGTGCTCTGTATCAACACCCATCGTAGTTTGTACAAGTTCGAATGTGCACTGTTCGGGGTAAAGGTCGCGCCGGCAATCTTTCAACAAATAATGGACACTATTCTGTGCGACCTTGATTTCGCGGTTGCATATTTGGACGCATATTAATGATCACTCAAAATGTAGAACAGCATAAGAAACATTTTCATAAAGTCTTCTTAAGAATTCAGGTGTACGGATTCAAATTTTATGAAGCGGATTAAATACTTGGGACACATTATCGACAAAGATGGCATAAGATCAGATCCAGAACAGGCTACAGAAAACAAGGACATACAAGCTTTTGGAAATGTTTATACCTTACAAAGTTTGTTAGGATTAGCAAACTAATATCAGTTGTTTATAACTTACTTGCACTGTTAAACGAACTTTTGAAAAAAGATAAAGAATGGGAATGGACACCTGAATGCCAAGAAGCATTAGTCAAAATAAAGGATGTCTTGACGTCGGACTTATTTCCCACTAACTATAACCTAAACCTGGACATTATAGTTGCCAGCGACGCCAGCTAGTATGTCATTGGATCATATATTGTGCAGAAGATGCAAGATGGATCTCACAAATCAATAGCCCATGCGTCGAGAACATTTCTTCCTTCAGAAAAGAATTACTCGCAAATTGAGAAGGAGTCATTAGGGATTATTTTCGCAGTAATGAAGTTTCACCTGTACATTCACGGTAGACACTTTACTTTACATTGCAGACGGACTATAAACCCTCACTGAACATGTTCGGTTCTCAAAAAGTTTGCCTTTGTCAGTCTGTGCATACAGCAAATAGACTGCAGAGATGGGGAACAATCTTTTTAAATTATAACTTTAAAATGGGGTTTCTACCGTCTAAAAAAGCTCTGTCATGCCGATGGACTGTCCAGTTTAATCCCGAGAAACAGAGAAACTCTTGATGATACTGTGATTACTTCTCTTCGACCAGAAGGAGAATTTAAAACCACATTCTGCAACACAGTAAGGGAACTCTCTGTAACACTCGATCAAATCAAGCAAGAAGCTCTAAATGACGAGCTTATCAGGCAAACCAAAACTAAATTTGTGAAAAAAAACAAACAAACAAAAAAAAAACAAACAAAAAAAACAGACTTTAAATATTCTCTTTGTTCGACGAGGTACTGCTAATAGTGAGCGAGTCGTCATTCTAACATGACTAAAGGAAGAATTCTGATAAATTTCCATGCCGGCCACCCAGGGACTGCAAAGAAGAAAAGCCTTATGCGCAGTTATGTAAAGTGGTCGAACATGGATAAACATAAAAAAATTCTGTAAAGGCTGTTTTTGGCAGCTAAGGCACTTCTAATTAAATATAGTCCTAGACCCAACTTGACCTGTGTTCGACAAGCTACTTCCTAAACAAATATAACCCGGACGAACAAATACAGTACCTACAAAACGCTACCAACTCGGAGAAAAAGGATTTTTCTTGATGTTTCGGGATAATAAATCTTTCTGGGAAATAAGTACAATTGAGAAAAGAGTACGAAATATGGTCTACATAATTAAAGGTCACCAGTTTACTCACAAAAACATTGAAACTAAATCAGAAAACGCCAGTTGGACGATGCTGACAGCGGTCCTCCTAATGAGAAAGAAGTCATGGATGTCATTTATGATACTTTTGACATGCCAATTCCGCAAGCGGTCCTGGAACATCGCCGTCTAAGGAGAAAAATAAAAATGACGGATTTTGTCGTCGTTAATCCAAAGAAAAAATGTATTAAGACTCCTGCGAAGTTGATACATAGGAGAGAGGTTTTATGGTAACTTACCCATGCACACATGAACTTTTCCAGCCATAAATAAACATCAATTTCTGCTTTGTGGCAGAAGTCTGTTTTAGTAGATAACTCTGAGAATCGGACGAAACTGTCACGCTGGTGATCTTTCATATGTACTACGGTTTTTTGTTAATATATTTGTTTAATTTTATTTTTAACATATTTAATATATTTTTACTTTTAATTTTTTTCAATTTTTAATTTTAATTTTTAATTTTTTAATTTTAATTTATTTTATTTTTATTTTTAACATATTTAATATATATTTTTTTATTAATAAATTTGTTTAATTTTATTTCGTCTTTGTGTCTTTATTACTGGCGACAACAAAAAGGATTCTGAAAATATCATAGCTGGAACATGTGAATAATAAAGAAGTTTTAATGAAAATTGGAACAAAAATATATACTTGTTTAGCATCAGAAAGAGACAGCTGAAATTTCTGGGACATATAATGAGGAAAGAGGGTTTAAAGAATTTGACACTCACATGGTTCAAGTGGAAGATTATGATTGCCTACGTCCTGAAGGAACACAGTGCATAAAGAAAAAAAAAAGTTTATTAACATTTGCTTTACTTCCGGTAAAGTGCCTACTGTGACACCTTTTTTTTTTCACTCAGCTAAGGGAATTTATCTATTTTCAAGTTTATTGTTTTTTTATTCAATTCACGTTCGTCCATCACTTTCTAAAAACCTCCTTAACTCCCTAACTCTATTTTGTAAATATCTATGATTGATTTTTATTCATATGTTTTAATATTTAATCATTTTTTTCTAAAAAAATATTCTTGGGTTTCTTTATTTTTTGTTAAAATTTTCTGTATTTTTACACTGAAATATTTTTGTTTTGTTATATTATTGCAGTCTGAATTAATGTTTTTTTTCTAATTTTTTCTCTACTATGAAGTTGTTCCTTGATATTATTGCGTCTTTTACAAAGTAAGAAAGAAAGAAATACGTATGAGGGTTGTAAATATAATCGAAATAAAGAATATTAAAGCATATTAAGAAAAAACAAACAAACAAAGAATAAAGAATGGATAAAAAATCAGGGGCATTAAAGAATGAATAGAAAAAGAAATTTAAAAATATGAAAAAAGAAAGAACGAAACAAAGAAATACAAATAAGTAATGCAAAATAAATTATGAAGAACGAAAAGTACATTAAAAAAGAATAAAAAATGAATAAAAATGAAAGAAAAAGAAGGAATGAATAGAAAAAGAAATTTAAAAACATGAAGAAAGAAAGAACGAAACAAAGAAACACAAATAAATATCAAAAATCAAAATTAAGAACGAAGAAGGGAAAAAAGAATAGGACATAGAATCAGAAGAAAAGGAAAAAGAAAAAAGAAAGAAAGAATTGTCAAAAAGAAAAGAAAAGAAAAAGTTAAAAAAGGAAGAAAAGAAAGGAAACTTGCTTCAATTACAAAAATATTTCCCCTGAAGAGTAATACAGAAACTATTTGAAACGTTGCGAAATCATCGGGCAAACTTGCTGTTGGCAGGAAACACCAGAACAGATAAAATTTTAATTTCATTACTAGCGAAGTATTTCTTAATGTTTTATTAAAAATAATTTGTTTTTGGAGTAAAAAATAAACAAAAAAAAAAAAAAAGAAAAAAGAAAAAAAGAAGATATCTTGACTTTTCAAATCCGAAGGGTTATTCAATTTATTTCTTGTGGTCTTTGTAAATATAAACATTAAATCTCAATATAATCAGACGTCTTCAAGTAGTGAGTGAAAAAACTCCCATAAAACTTTAAGAAATATGAAAAGACACCATACTTCAGTAAAAGATAAACATTTATTGAAGTGGGGACAGACACTGACATCTGAACAGAAAATGAAAAAAAAAAATCAAATGATACATTACATACACAGGTTAACCTGCCATTTTAATCGCTAGGGGTTCCCGAAAAAGAGCTTATCTTATAAATAAACAGTTAAATACATCACTTGTATTTACATATATGAGTGGTTACTAATAAACAGTTTGTAATAATTTCAGTAGTTATTTGTAAAACATGAATATGTGCCTACTAAAAAGAATTTTAAAATGAAATAGGTTGTGCCTGAGGTAGTTGCGCACAATACTACAAATTGCTATGAAACCAAAATATCAACCTGGAAACATTCTTAAATAGCTTCGTCGGAACAAGAATTTCAAATAAATATCATATATGGCGTCAAAACCGTTCAGAAATTTTAAAACTGTCAGTTGAATACATTCTCTTCCTAACTGGTGAAAAAGTCTTAGCAAAGATTATCCTTCTTTGAACACTGTGAACTGATGCTACAAAACCACAAGCAAAGAAATAGTACAAGTACCAGATAACAGAAACCACATCATGTGAAGACTACAGACAGTAGCAACAACTAAAATGGATAGCACCTGTAACTTGAAGAGAAAATAATGACATGATCAAAATATTAACATTCCGCACCAATTCAAATAAAAAGTTCAAAAGATCCCCCCTATATCAAAACTAGAAAGAGCGATAACAGTTACGGGACTTGAAGAACCTGTTTTCCTAATATTTGTTTTAAGATAAAGATTTTATGAATTTCAACTGAAAGAAGTACTCACTGCTGCAGTCAATGAATGCAAAATGCTTCCTTGTAGAAAAACGACTAATATTACCATCATATTACCAAAAACCGCTAATATTAACATAATATTATCAAAAAATGTCTAATATTACCATAATATTACAAAAATCGTCTAATATTAACATAATATTACCAGAGACGGTTAATATTACAATATTATTACCAAAAACAGCTAATATCACCATAATATTAACAAAAGAACAGCTAATATTAACATAGTATAACCAAAAACGACTAATATTACCATAATATTATAAAAAACGGCTAATATTAACATCATATTACCAAAAACACCTATTACCATAATATTACCAAAAACGACCAATATTACCATAATATTACCAAAAACAGCTAATATTAACATAGTATAACCAAAAACAGTTAACACTAACCTGATATTTATAAAACGGCTAATACTAACATCATATTAGTAAAAACGGCTAATATTACCATAGTATTACAAAAAACTACTAATATTACCATAATATTACCAAAAACGGCTAATATTATCAAAAATGGCTAATATTACCTTAATATTACCAATATACTTATCATGAGTGCTATCGTAACAACGTTTGAGCTGTTGTACTTGAAGCATATTTTCAGGTGTCACAGGAATTAGATAATCTACTTGAGATTTTGAACCGAGATTTTTATTTCAGCCACGGGATTAAAGTGATGAAATTTCACTGTCCACATATTGCTTTCATTATCTTTGTTTCTGAAACTAACATTGATATACATTGATCTATTTCTATTAATATTCTCACCTTGCTTGATGTAGTCATATCATTTTATCATTGTAACTGGAAAATATCTTCACGTATCTTTTAGATTCAGCAGTCATGTGTGAATTTGTAACAGAATCTTCTATTCTATCCGCGGGAATAGATGGATCTCAACCCACTTTTCAATTTGTATGATTCATTCTGGATGTCTAACACATCACTCAAAAGTCCCAGGCCTGACATATAAATGGCGCCACGAAAAAAATCTATATGATTTTTGTGAAATTTCCAAATCACAAGTGACAAAATTTGGGCCCAATCGGATTATTAATTTACAAATTACACTTATTTAAGTGAAACTGCTGTTGCAAATTTTCAGAACAATGGAAAAATTTCATGTGTTGATAAAGCATTACTTTCTGATAGGAAAAATACTGTTCAAGCAAAGTAATGGCTTAATAAGTGTTATTTAGTCTCTGCTTCATCAGAAACAACGGTTTAAAGGTAGTATGTTGACTTTAAATGCAGTCGTACAGACACAAATGATGCTGAATGCTTAGGTCACCCAAAATTGGTAGTTGACCCGGAAACACCAAAAAAATCCACTAACTCGTTTTGGCCGATCATAAATTGAAGTTGCGCGAGATAGCAGAGGAGTCGGACATACAGTGTATTCACCATTTTGCATACAAATTTGTCAATAAGAAAGCTGTGTTTATTGGGTCGATCAAAAACAACAACGCGTCGACGATTCAGAGCATTGTTTGCAACTGTTTCAACGCAACAAAAAATTATGCCTAAATATGTGACAATAGATGAAACATGAATCCATCACTTCGAGCCAGAATCAAATCGGCAGTCCTCTGAGTGAACTGCAGCAGGTCAAAGTCGTCCAGAACGATCAAAGACGCAAACATCAGCAGGCAAGGTTTTGGCCTATGTATTTTGGGATGCGCAAGGTATTTTGTTCATCGATTACCTTGAGAAAGGAAGAACCGTCAGTAGCTAATATAATATAGCCTTATAAGAAAGAAATCGCCAAAAACGGCAACAAAGGAAGTTGAAAAAGTGATCTTTTACCAAGACAATGCACCGTGTCACAAGTCCATCGCAACGATGGCAAAACTACATGGATTTCACTTCAAATTGCTTCCGTACCCACCCTATTCTCCATATCTGGCTCCCAGCGACTACTGGCTGTTTGCAGACATCAAAAGAATGCTCCAGGGATAGAGATTTGGCTCCAATGAAGAAGTGATATCGGAAACAGAGGTGTATTTTGAAACCAAAGACAAATCGTTCAACAAAAAAGGCATCGAATCGTTAGAGAAACATTGTAATCAGTGTATCACTCTAGAAGGAGATTATGTTGATGAATAAAGTTAAATTTTGTCTAAAAGTTGTTGCCTTATTAGTTAGGCCCGGAATTTATTGGGCGATGTGTTAGAAATAAGGAATTTTCATTATTATACATTTGTTCTGTTTGGACTAGTGTCTTCAATTTTAGACTGTTAGCGGATCATAAAATATAGTGACTGCAGAGTGGGAATACTATACCCGCAAAAACATAAATAAAAAAGAGACCATCTATAAATTAAATGCTTATAGACTCAAATATAAATAACCAGTATTCCAGTCCTGAAAAAAAAAAAAGAGAAAAAGGAAAATATTAGGATTGATACTAGATCAAGACATAAAGAAATAAGTTCTGGGATACTGCCAATTACCTGAAAGAATTCTGAAGGAACAAATGCAGTAGAGGTTAAAGAGGAATGACTTAACAAAAAATGTGCAGAAATAGAATGAATGATTATAGCAGATAAAGAAGATATGTATAAAAAAGAGAACTAATAGAAGAAAAACATGCTTATCAGCAGGATGCATACGATCCAAGGAGGGAACTATGATACAGGGTGTCCATAAAGTTAGCGTGCACTTTAAAAATTTATATCTATATTTTTATTTTTGATAGATATAATTTGTAAAAAGGATTAGAAAGAAGTAAATCTATATTTGTTAAAGTTTTATTGAAATTTTATTTAAGTCTGCACATGACCTCCATTATTAACAATACAAAGGGTAATACAATGTTGCAGATCACGGAAAACATTTGCCAACTGATTTACAGTAATGCCTGAAATCACATTAGTTATTTTAGCTTTTAAGTCTTCTAATGAGCTAAGTTTGTTTGCATACACAATTTTTTTCACATGTCAGTTGAAACCATAGTTCAAATTGATTCTGAAAAAAAATTTTACTTATCTAAAAATTGTTGCAAATTTTGTGGTAAAGAATTATTTACAAACTATACTTAAAACTAGGTACATTAAACTTTTTAACATTTTTATAGATTATTTCTATCACAAATACAAATAAAGTTATAAATTTTTTAAAGTTCACACGAATTTTATAGACACCGTGTATTACGGAAATAGAAACAAAACTATTTAAAAGATGGAACCAATATATTGGAGAAATCTTCCAAGACAAAAGAGAACAACCGACAACACAGAAATATCGTCGAACCGAAAATATTAAGACCCGAAGTGGAAACTGTACTAGCCAAACCGATCAGAAACAAAGCTGTAAGGTCAGGCGGAATTCTAATAGAGATGCCTTAGATGATTTCTTAATAGACAAAATTATAGAAAAGTAAATTATTCAGACGTGGATGGACTCGGAACGACAAATCGGGGTGCCGAGTTCGAATTCCAGTTGAATTCCTTGTATTCACTTACGCGCAAATACCCTTGGGAAAGGTATTAATCCGTCTCTTCCCTCCAGTTATAGGTTAAATAACAGGACATACTGGGTTCTATAGCCTTGGCTGGCAACCAGTCTACCGTAGAAAGCAATGGCAACTTACTGCGGGTTAATTCCTTTTCGAGACATGATCGCCCAAAGCGTGTATCATGTATGGTACTTAAATGACTCACTGAAATGAATCAGAGAATCAGCCTAATAAACCATATATCACAATTCATCATCCGAATTCTCATGAATAGAGTGCTCAGGCCAGAGATAGCACGACAACACTGCGTTTTCGTCAAAGACACTGGACAAAGGAACGCGGTAATTATGCTCAGGATTTTCTCAGAAAAAGCAATAAAAACGTACATTAAACATGTACCTGTGATTTATAGATTATAAAGAGGCGTTTTCTAAAGTACACAACAAAGATCTGTTAGAGCTTCTGATGTAATGAATATGCATACACCTCGGTTCCCCCTCACAGTAATTTGATTGGCTGGTGTCAGCCATAAATACAGACTAAGGCGGGGACGCCTAGGACTACGCCTATTGGAACGCTTATTGAAACGCATATTGCCTAAGCCTACGCCTAAACATACTGCATATGACTACGACGAGTACTAGTCAATTACGCCTACTTGCGAGATTGTCTTACCCGATTACATTGCCAAAACCACTTAGCTACTTCGAATAATATATATATATATATATATATATATATATATATATATATATATATATATGTGTGTGTGTGTGTGTATCACTTTCCGGGACATATCAGCTTCTCAACAATCTTGACATATTCGGGGAAAGAAATTAGTAAAATCAAGAACCTATGTTGGCTGTAAGCCGCTTGCATACGGACAGAAAATGTGTTCAGTAGATAAACCAAAATAGAAAGGAGTGTACAACAAGGATGTGTCTTCTCATATGATTTATTCAACGTATATAACGATTGTGGTGCATTGGATATCGGCTCGGAACGAGAAATCGGGGAGTCGAGTTCGAATTCCAGCTGAATTCATTCCTTTCACTTACGCGCAAATACTCTTGGGAAAGGTAATAATCCGTCTATTACTTCCAGTTATAGGTTAAATAACAGGACAGATTGAGTTCTATAGCCTTGGTCGGCAACCAGTCTACCGCAGAAAACAATGACAACCTATTGCGGGATAATCTTCTGCGCAGTCAGTCATGTCTCTTTTGTATCACGTAACAATGCAATTCTGAGATAATTAAATGTCCTACCAGGATTCATTATTTGCAGCCACAATCTTAACAGTATAAAATATACCGATGATACAGTGTTTATCTACAAAAACTCTTACAAAATGTAGCGATGGAAGGCGCAATCAACTGCAAAATGAATGAATGGTTGGCATCAAAAAGATGAGCCTGAAATTCATATTATAAATCAGAGATAGTAAATTAAAAAATGTCAGAAATATAAATATCTGGGAAGCGTCCTAACAGAAACAGGAAAGTGCGACACTGAAATTCATAGAGGCATTGGCATAGCCAAAGATGCTTTCTGAAAGATAAGCAAAGTATTAAGAGAAAGAAAAGTGTTAGAAACAAAGAAAAGTGTACTGAAGTATTTCATGATATCAGTCCTCCTACATAACAGTGAGTGCTGGACAGAAGAAAACTGGATAAAAAGTGATTTTAAACAACAGAAAAGTTATTTATTCTGCAGCAGGATGCTGAGGATGCCATAGATCAAACATGTGAACTGTGTGCAACGACGAAATTTTAGAGAAATTGAAAACCAGAGTAAACTTATTCTTAACATAAGGAAAAGATAGTAGAATTTTCTGGAAAACAATGAGAAAGAAGTATTTTGGAAAATCAGATACTCACAGAACAGATTGAGGAAAAGAGGCACATATAAAGGATTATCCAAACTTAATTATAAAAATAGAACTCAATAGCATACAAAGGTATGGATACTGTGTAAGTTTGGTAAAGTAATAGAATGATGGTTACCAAAGGATGGTGTTGTATCCCAGAAAAATAAGTAAAAATCATGTAATGGTAAGGACATTCAAAAGATCAGATGAGTTGCATTACATAGATGTCATTATCAGGTGAAGATAAATTTACAGATTTGGCAAGCTTCTTCTTCTTCTCTGTGCCTTGTCCTTTCAGGACGTAGGTGATCACGGCCTTCCACGTCTTCCTATCTCTAGTGGCTCTTAGCATGCTTTCTCCTGATACACCACACAACCCCCGCTCTGCCATCCACGTGCTCAGGCCCGCCAAGTATGTTACTCGCTACTTGCCCCTGTCTCTCTTTTCCTCTCTCTGGCCTGTGAGTATAAGATTCACCTATCCCTCCTTCCTCATTGCATGTCCCAGGAACGTCAGTTGTCCTTTCCTGATGCTCAGTATTAATTTCCTTTTCGTTTCCATCCTTTCCAAAACCTCATCATTGCTCACATGCACGGTCCATGATATCCGCAGCATCCTTCTGTAGAACTACATTTCCGTTGCTTCAAGTTCAGTCAGTTAAGTGATACACGCCTTGGGTGATCATGTCTCGAAAGAAAAAAATGACTGACTGGGCAGAATATTATCCCGCAATAGGTTGTCATTGCTTTCTGTGGTAGACTGGTTGACGACTAATGCTATAGAACCAAACCTGTCCTATTATTTAAGCTTTAACTGGAGGGAAGAGGCGGATTAATACCTTTCCCAAGGGTATTTGTGCATAAGTGAATGCAAAGAATTCAACTGGAATTCGAACCTGGCTCTCCGATTTGTCGTTCCGTATCGATATCCACTGCACCACAACGCACATATAGTCATAAATGCCAAAAGATCGTTTCTGTCTTATTTTTTTAGATCAGGTATCATTATTTAAACTATTTACATTCAAATTTCGAGTTCGAAAATAGTCAAATTTCTTTCATTTACTTACGTACAAATACGCTTGGTAAAGGTATTAATGCACCTATTCTCTCTATGGGTTAAATAGCAGTACAGATTGGGTTCTATAGTTTTGGATGGCAACCAGTATATCGCAGACAGAAATGGCAACCTGCTGCGGGAAAAATATCTTCTGCTCAGTCAGCCATGTCCCGAAAGAGACATGATCGCTCAAGCGTGTATCGCGTATGGTAACTGACTGACTGATATTCGGACTATTGTTAATAGTCAATATTCCAAATATAAATAGTGTAAACACCCAAAAGATCAGTTTTCTAGTACAGAGAAGTCAATCAAAATTATGCAAAGATGGAGATATTCAACATACTTAACAAAGCGCTGCTAAGTACATGGCCTCTAAAAAGTTGGGTTATATAGAAGAGGATTAATATCAAGTAAAGGCAGGGATGATGTAAAGATTAGACAAGGCGAGTTAATCCTATTTGCTAAAGGATTTATGTTCTATAGTGAATAAATTTTCAAGCTCATACAAAGATAAGGACAGATTTAGTATGAATCTGGTATCATATTTAAAAAAAAAATGGAATTTACCCCAACCAAGGTAGTAAAGCCACTAAGACACAAGATATTGTTGTGTAAGAATAAATTAGAAAACAGGACCATTATGTACGACCGAAGACAATAGAAGAGTAATAAGGAAGCAAGTTGACATAGATTTAAAATTTTTGAATATCAAATATCATAGCTGGCTGGAAAAGATGGTGCGGATGAGATATCAACAAGCAAGAAGCGCAATGAAAGAAACTGTTAGCATAGAACTTGCGGTTGCATCTAGGCATTTCAACTGTAAATTCAGGTGATGCTGTCCATCTAGTCAGTCAGTTGAGTGCCATACGTAATACACACTTTATGCGATCATGTCTCAAACGTTACATGACTGACTGGGCAGAAGATTATCCCGCAGTAGGTTTCAATTGCTTTCTGTGGTAGACTGGTTGCCGACCAAGGCTATAGAACCCAATCTGTCCTGTTATTTGCCCATGGAGGGAAGAGACGGATATATACTTTTTCCAAGGGTATTTGTGCGTAAGTACTTCGTTTAAATTCATAAAGTCTATGAACCAAATTATAGAGCCTGGTGTCTTTAATGTCGAAAATAAATCTTATTCATCACATTAACAAGATTTCAACCGAAAAATCATATGTCCCCATAGCAACGTTAAAACTTGTATTATTTCTTTTTATCCACCACAGATAAACATTTTGGAATAATACAGCTTCTGTGGCTGCTTTATGATTTTGATTTATTTCGAGATTGCTAATAAGACAATCGGATGTGCGTTGTGGTGCCGTGGATATCGACTCGCAACGACAAGTCGGGGAGCCGAGTTCGAATTCCGATTGAATTACTCGCATTTACTTAAGTACAAATGCCCTTGGAAAAAGTATGTATCCGTCTCTTCTCTCCAGTTATGGGTTAAATAACAGGACAGATTGGGTTCTATAGCCTTGGTCGGCAACCAGTCTACCGCAGAAAGCAATGGCAACCTACTAGATGATAATCTTCTGCCCAGTCAGTCATGTCTCTTTAGAGACATGATCGCCCAAAACGTATATCACGTATGGCACTCAACTGACTGACTGAATAGGAATGTCATTTTTTGCTAAATTTATTGCAGACATTAGTAGATTCTCGTTGATGAATAATAATAGTCACTCACAAATATTCAATTGGCTGAATGTATATTCTTTTTATATTAGTGGACACTTTTATGGTTTCTATTTTATGCCGTTGGTTAATTTCTAGAGTATCTTTTGTGTATTTGCAGGCTGTTTCCAAGAAAGTTTTCACTGATATCACCGATATTATTTTTAGTTGGGTTAAGCAATCGGTATTCCTAAACAATCCATAATGTCGTTTAATCAAGGCCAAATAAATAGAAACACCGTAGGTGTAGTATAATATAGTGAAACCCAATCATAATGTTCAAATGAATATCAGAAGAATATAATCATTCATCAATACTAAAAAAGATTTTTAATAAAAATAATATTAAGATCAGCTATATCTGAATTTTTAATATCAATAAACCTATCATTACATAACAATATTATATTAAACGGATGCATGTCTAACAAAGTCAATTAAAAAAACACTAAATGCAACTGGGGAAAAATATGATCTGTTCTTTAAGCGGCTAATGCATGACTGATAATATTGTTTACCGAGCTAGCATATTTTCCAGTAACGATGTCAAACTTTATTTTGGTCCTACTTTTCAGTAGCTTGACAATTTTGTTTCTAACACCGTAGAATAACTTCAGGCAATATGAGGTGTATAAGTAGCACTACTCTCTCAAAATATTTGTAGTAATACATATATTATTAAGTGGGATATTGTAGCTAAAGCCAAATTTTAAAATGGGAAAGTCGATAGACATAATTTAAAACTTGTTGAAAAATTAGTTATCTTAAAACGCTTAAATAACCCTAGCTAATCGAACAAGAGAAATTGATTGATGATTACATGTAGACATAAATACGTTGATCCAGGTTAATGTTTATGCAAATTATGTTTTTATAAATAACCAGAAATCTTTCTTTATGCTTCATATAAAAAATTAATATTCACAACTCTAAAGTAATATATATATATATATATATAAAGCTGCTTTTCTATAGATTATATTGTACTAAAACATTACAATGTACAAGAAATTAAGCCTATAAAAATATCCGATTCGATCTCAAATTAATTAATTCTATGAATTCTAAGTGAATCTTTCTTATGGTGATCATGTTTAGGAAATGACGTAGAACAAAATGGACAGAGTTTTTGCGGTTACGGGGAATTTGATAAAAACTATTGTCTTTGCCATCAAAATAGCACGTTAATCTCTTGAACTCTAAAAATAAGCCTTGCTTGTTTATACCTTACAAAAGAAAGTAACTAATGCGCTGAATGATTTAAGCTCTTGTGTTCCAGTCTGTGCTGAGAGTTATCAATAGTGTGAACAGATTGTGTTATTTATACAACAGAAGAAAGAGTATGGTACCCTCGGGTACTCTAAAGTTGATTGGGTAAAGTTCAAAATGAGAAGAGGTAATCTGAGCAACGCTATTATGACGTAGAGAAAAAGAATTTACTGTTTTTTGTTTTGTTTTATTTTATTGTTTTCTTTTAGCCCGATTTATTTATTTATTTTTGAAAAATTGACAAAAAATCATACTGACGCATTGTTTTACTTTTAGAAAATAATCTGTGTTCTCAGTATATGTAATTTTATGAAAGACACCAACCAAATAGCAATACCTTGTGCTAGATTGTAAGTTGTTTTGGAAACTTTAGTTACTAAAGACTAACTTTAGTTAAAGCAACCTTAACATTTTGTACAATTTATATGTATATCTTCAACTTTAAAATAAGCAGCTGAGGAATACGTGCCACATTGAAAAACCAAATCTGCTTAGTACTCAGGTGGGTGACCGCTGGGAATAGAAGATACTTTAAGGTGCTACGCGACAGGCCTAGCAATCCGGCGATGGATGGTATCTCCTTACTTAACTAATAGAAGATCTCGGTATTAGCAAAGAATTCTAGTCGCAAGATCTACCTGAAAATGCGTGAGTCGTGTGTATAAGAGAGAGACATTTTTTTTCCAATCCGGGTGGATTATGGTAGCACTGCCTCATCACGCTACTCTGCTTTGCGGAGCAAGGGTGTTGTTTTTAATTCATTTAATTTCTCCTAAACTGGTTAGAGAGCTTCGTTTGGCCGTTTATTGAGAAAAATTCAAGCCTTTCCCAAGAGCATTTGTATGAAAATGAAAGACGGAATTTTAATCCAACACGCTGATTCTACTTTCTGTACCACCATCCGGCATGATATGTAATTTGAAACCATAACACAGTGAATAAATTTCTACGGATGAATGTTGTCGCAAGAAGCTGTACTTTATTTTAAGTTGCAACATAAACTCTTCATTAGTAGACATCTTATTCGTTGGCATTTTATATTTTTTGCCAACTAAACAGTATCCCAGTACTTGTATGGGAATAAATAAGCTAAGCATCTCTCTGTTTTGTTTTGGTACGCGTATGTTCTCTATGAATTTTCTTCTTCGGGGCTTTCATTCAGAAAGTTTTTACTGCTGTCCACGTCAATCAATGCTTTTAGTGGCAGTAGCCGTAATCTGTATCGTTGTAGTTCAGGGGTCGGCGACTCATTCGACCCCGCGGGCCGGATCGTGTTATAATGATGGGTCGCGGGCCGGACCAAGGCCATTGAGACGAGTTCGAATTCCAGCTGAATTCATTGCATTCACTTACGCGCAATTACCCTTAGGAAAGGTATTAATCCGTCTCTTCCTTCCAGTTATGGGTTAAATAACAGGATAGATTGGGTTCTATAGCCTTGGTCGGCAACCAGTCTACCGCAGAAAGCAATGGCAACCTACTGCGGGATAATATTCTGCCCAGTCAGTCATGTCTCTTTCGAGACATGATCACCCAAGCGTGTATCACGTATGGCACTTAACTGATTGACATATGCAAACCCCTGTCAACCTAAATATTTCAAACCATAATGAAAATAAACATTGAGTAATCAGAAAAAACAAAAGAAAATCTAAAATTAAAAAATACCTAACAAAAATATTTTCCTCAAGAACGTCAAAATACTTCAAAGGGAAAAAATCAACGAATGGCTGGAATTATGACGTGTAAGTTTGAAACGGTTATTGAAAATTTTACCACAACCAAATCACACACACACATCAAACAAAAATGAAACTTATATACTCATACATACGAGTACAAATAGTTGCAAACATATACACTTACGTATGAGAAGTTAAGAACATGGACTATTGAAAAATTCCAGCAACTTCCATAGGGTAGGTGGCAGGGGTAAGCGATGGGTGTCACTGTTGGAGGCATGAAATAGAAAGCCGACTGAGACAATATTGTCTCTTTGAAAGTGTCCCCGCCTAATGTCTGTCGCCGGTCTGTTGGTCGGTCAAATCGGCTCTCAGTTTTTGTTTTATGTTTATTTTTTTATTTTTTTCCGCAGAAATGAAAGAGATTGGGGTTTTGATCGTGTTTTTGCGGTCACAGAATTCAAATTCAGTTGGGTGGATCAGAGGAAGATAACAGCAGGCCTTTTGTTGAATTCGAAAGCCTTGTCTCTCATGTTAAAAATAGTCATTAGTAATCAGGCTCGGGGGCCGGTCAAAATGCCTTCGAGCTCCGGATCCGGCCCGCGTGCCGTAGGTTGCTGACCCTTGTTGTAGTTGATCGATAGCCAACTGTAACCATTGATGCCTAGAAAGACACTATTTCTCTCCTCTTTGTAATTCTACAAACTGTAGCTCAATGTTCCTGCTTTCCGTATATACAGAGCGTCCATAATGTTCGCGTGCACTTAAAAAATGTAACTGTATTTGTATTTATGATAGAAATAATCTGTAAAAAATGGTACAGTGTTTCAACAAGATGGAGCTCCTTGTAACATTGCTCTGCGTGTTAGACAGTTTCTAAATCAGGAATTTGCTAACACATCAATCGGAAGGTGTGGAACATTTTATTGGCCTCCACGTTCTCCTGATTTGACTCAATTAGATTTTATTTCATTTTGAAAACAATTGTGTATGCAACCAAAGCCAGTTCATTAGAAGATTTGCAAGCTAAAATAACTAATGTGATTTCAGGTATTACTGTAAATCAGTTGCAAATGTTTTCCGTGAACTGCAAAATTGTATTACCCTTTGTATTGCTAATAATGGAGGACGCGTGGAAACTTAAATAAAATTTTAATAAAACTTTTAAAAATATGGATTTACTTCTTTCTAATCCTTTTTACAATAATAAAGATATAATTTTTTAAAAATGCACACGAACTTTATGGACATCCTGCATATAGAATTTGCTCTTTCTAGCGTGGGATAATGACTTTGCATGTCCCTTGCGTCCACAGAAAAAAAGCATATGCGTTTAATTAAGGCTGATTTTTTTCTTTTTTGATGGGGGTAAAGCTTAGTTTTTCATACGATGGGTGGACCAAAATAGGTGAAGAGGTTACTGACGTTAGTGAATTTGCATCGTACTTTTTCGCATTTGTTTTACTAAAAGGTATTAAGAAACAAGACAATTTAGCTAGAAACTAGGAAAATAGTACTGGATTGCTACGTGCTGTCCGTCCTTCAATATGGCAGTGAATGTGGGACAATACCATCAAAGATGAAGAAAAAACTTGAAGCAACTGAAATGTGGTTCTACAGAAGGATGCTGCGAATATCATGAATCGAGCATGTGAACAATGATGAGGTCTTAGAAATGATGGAAACAAAAAGGAAATTAATACTGAGCATCAGGAAGAGACAGCTGAAGTTCCTGGGACATGCAATGAGGAAGGAAGGCTTGGAAAACCTGATACTAACAGGCCAGATAGAGGGAAAAATAGACAGGGGAAAGCAACGGATAACATATTTGAAGGACCTAATCAGGTGGATGACGGAACGAAGATTGCATGGTGTAACAAAAGAAGGCGTGCTAAGAGCCACCAGGGATAGGGAAACGTGGAAGGCCATGATCACCTACGTCTTGAAGGGACATGGCACATAGAAGAAGAAGTTCACTTGCCTGGTCATAGGCCTACTGTAACTTTAATTTTGAGTATGATTTGTGGGATATCCGTGAACCGAAGACCGTTTATGAAGCTATCTTGTATCAATTCGGCTCGATATCTTTCTATTGATAGCGAAAAAAGATGAATAGTATACACTTAGTTTTACTAAGGTTTGATAGAATCCATCATTTAGGTTTGAGTGCAGTTATAAGCAGTAAGTGTCTAAAGACCATTTCATTTATTTTTGTTCAGATTCTGTCCAGTGTTGTTAAAAAAAAATACGCCTGTAAAATACTTGAAAATATGTGCTAGACATATTTTGTGAGGTAGTGCAGGCTTATTAGAACTTTCTTCGCAGTAGGTATTTAAAACGTTTATGAAAGTTCTTCTCCTCTTATGATATTCTAGTTTAGATTAGACATTACCAAAATTGTTAATAACGAGAGTTCATTAAATTGTAGTAGAATTGTTAGAGGCTATTCGCACTGGCTTAAATGTAAGCTTTAATGAACTTGGTATTTACACGAGCCTCTCAGTAATGCGAGATGTGGCACAAGGCCGATTTTTTCGAGCACATCGGCTTGACTCTGCACTTCGGCATAGCCTAGTCGGTTCCTGTCCACCTGAAGGCAGAGAGGTTGACTAAGAGAAAGTTTTAGCAAAATCTTTATTTACCCGATCCTTCCGGATATGACACAAGGCCAGTTTTACCGTGTGTCATTCCGAGTGCGTACTCTGAGGGTAAAAATTACGCGTAGACTCTTTAAATGCAGGGTCGGGCTCTTGTCTGTTTAGCTGGGAGGCTTTCCGCCTGAAGGTAGAGCCCGACGACTAGAGAGTTTCGGCGTACTCTGAATACAAGCAGAGTTCTCCAAAATCTATTTATTCAGTACAAATCCATTAATGGGGGAAATGTATTATACCACTGTATCCATCTTCATTTGTAATGTGGTTCTTCAATGCGACACCAGAATCATTGACATGCACACATTATATCGTTCGTATTAATATTGGACATGATTTTGGTAATCGCAGCTTTCAGGGATCAAGTCATATCGTGGGAACTTCAAAAACAATGCTCCACCTGTAATAGTCAAAGCTGTTTAGATTTGGTGAGTTTCATGTCCACTTTTGGGTTCGATCTGGCATACTAAACCCCAAGAATTCTTGGATTGCCACATATTCGTGAGCATTGCAGAGTCCCATTGAAACCTAAATGGTCTTCCATTGCATACAGGCTCTAGAAAGAGCTTCACAATTGTTTTCATGACGTCAGTCTAGCCAACAGTATCCAGTCGAAGACCCTGTTGAAATGGGTGGGGTAGCATGATGTGTTCTTCAACACTCACTACCCCTAAACGCGGGAAATTTGGCGTAAATAATATGGAGATATAAGAAGAATCAGTACATAACTACTTGTTATTTCTTCGGTTAAATTATTGAAGCTGGTAGAATTTTTGTTTGTTCAAAAAACACAAAACAATCAGACAAAAAAAAAAGTAAAGAACATGCCAAGCTCTTCTACACCATTTCCCTGTCAAATTAATATTTCGCCCATTTAAATTAATCTTGAGGATGGCTGGCCGAGATGGTGGTGACGGGTAGGAAGTTGCGAAGAACAATAGGACAAATGAGAAAACCGCAAGTGGTGGGTATTCACAGTGAACTTGGGTCACCAAAGCATAGAGGTGGGGTTTGGCACAGGAAAGTCCAGACAGAACATAAAAAGTATTTACTGGAAATATTGTCAGAAAATTCTGCAGCCAGCCTAAAGTCACTGAAGCGAAATCTGATGAACGAGTTCAGTCTCACTGTCAGTAAAAGTACCATTGACAGACATTTGGACTCAAAACTGATTACTGTCAAGAATGTTATTCTACCAGCCAAATACTACGATTAGTGATAGACATTTGGACTCAAAACTGATTACTGTCAAGAATGTTATCTACCAGCCAAATACTACGATTAGTGATAGACATTTGGACTCAAAACTGATTACTGTCAAGAATGTTATCTACCAGCCAAATACTACGATTAGTGATAGACATTTGGACTCAAAACTGATTACTGTCAAGAATGTTATCTACCAGCCAAATACTACGATTAGTGATAGACATTTGGACTCAAAACTGATTACTGTCAAGAATGTTATCTACCAGCCAAATACTACGATTAGTGATAGACATTTGGACTCAAAACTGATTACTGTCAAGAATGTTATCAACCAGCCAAATACTACGATTGATAGACATTTGGACTCAAAACTGATTACTGTCAAGAATGTTATCTACCAGCCAAATACTACGATTAGTGATAGACATTTGGACTCAAAACTGATTACTGTCAAGAATGTTAACTACCAGCCAAATACTACGATTAGTGATAGACATTTGGACTCAAAACTGATTACTGTCAAGAATGTTATTCTACCAGCCAAATACTACGATTAGTGATAGACATTTGGACTCAAAACTGATTACTGTAAGAATGTTATCTACCAGCCAAATACTACGATTAGTGATAGACATTTGGACTCAAAACTGATTACTGTCAAGAATGTTATCTACCAGCCAAATACTACGATTAGTGATAGACATTTGGACTCAAAACTGATTACTGTTAAGAATGTTATCTACCAGCCAAATACTACGATTAGTGATAGACATTTGGACTCAAAACTGATTACTGTCAAGAATGTTATCTACCAACCAAATACTACGATTAGTGATAGACATTTGGACTCAAAACTGATTACTGTCAAGAATGTTATCTACCAGCCAAATACTACGATTAGTGATAGACATTTGGACTCAAAACTGATTACTGTCAAGAATGTTATCTACCAGCCAAATACTACGATTAGTGATAGACATTTGGACTCAAAACTGATTACTGTCAAGAATGTTATTCTACCAGCCAAATACTACGATTAGTGATAGACATTTGGACTGAAAACTGATTACTGTCAAGAATGTTATCTACCAGCCAAATACTACGATTAGTGATAGACATTTGGACTCAAAACTGATTACTGTCAAGAATGTTAACTACCAGCCAAATACTACGATTAGTGATAGACATTTGGACTCAAAACTAATTACTGTCAAGAATGTTATTCTACCAGCCAAATACTACGATTAGTGATAGACATTTGGACTCAAAACTGATTACTGTCAAGAATGTTATCTACCAGACAAATACTACGATTAGTGATAGACATTTGGACTCAAAACTGATTACTGTCAAGAATGTTATCTACCAACCAAATACTACGATTAGTGATAGACATTTGGACTCAAAACTGATTACTGTCAAGAATATTATCTACCAGCCAAATACTACGATTAGTGATAGACATTTGGACTCAAAACGAATTACTGTCAAGAATGTTATTCTACCAGCCAAATACTACGATTAGTGATAGACATTTGGACTCAAAACTGATTACTGTCAAGAATGTTATCTACCAGCCAAATACTACGATTAGTGATAGACATTTGGACTCAAAACTGATTACTGTCAAGAATGTTATCTACCAGCCAAATACTACGATTAGTGATAGACATTTGGACTCAAAACTGATTACTGTCAAGAATGTTATCTACCAATAAAATACTACGATTAGTGATAGACATTTGGACTGAAAACTGATTACTGTCAAGAATGTTATCTACCAGCCAAATACTACGATTAGTGATAGACATTTGGACTCAAAACTGATTACTGTCAAGAATGTTATTCTACCAGCCAAATACTACGATTAGTGATAGACATTTGGACTCAAAACTGATTACTGTCAAGAATGTTATCTACCAGCCAAATACTACGATTAGTGATAGACATTTGGACTCAAAACTGATTACTGTCAAGAATGTTATCTACCAGCCAAATACTACGATTAGTGATAGACATTTGGACTCAAAACTGATTACTGTCAAGGCTGTTATTCTACCAGCCACAAATACTTGCCAGATTAGTGATAGACATTTGGATTCCAAAACTGATTACTGTCAAGAATGGTTACCTACCAGCCAATACTACGATTAGTGATAGACATTTGGACTCAAAACTGATTACTGTCAAGAATGACTTACCAGCCAAATACTACGATTATGATAGACATTTGCACTCAAAACTGATTACTGTCAAGAATGTTATTCCTACCTCAGCCAAATACTACGATTAGTGATAGACATTTGGACCAAACTACTGTCAAGAATGTTATCTACCAGCCAAATACTACGATTAGTGATAGACATTTGGACTCAAACTGATTACTGTCAAGAATGTTATCTACCAGACAAATACTACGACAGTGATAGACATTTGGACTCAAAACTGATTATCATTAAGAATGTTATCTACCAGCCAAATACTACGATTAGTGATAGATATTTTCAATTAAAAACTGATTACTGTCAAGAATGTTATCTACCAGCCAAATACTACGATTAGTGATAGACATTTGGACTCAAAACTGATTACTGTCAAGAATGTTAACTACCAGCCAAATACTACGATTAGTGATAGACATTTGGACTCAAAACTGATTACTGTCAAGAATGTTATTCTACCAGCCAAATACTACGATTAGTGATAGACATTTGGACTCAAAACTGATTACTGTCAAGAATGTTATCTACCAGACAAATACTACGATTAGTGATAGACATTTGGACTCAAAACTGATTACTGTCAAGAATGTTATCTACCAGCCAAATACTACGATTAGTGATAGACATTTGGACTGAAAACTGATTACTGTCAAGAATGTTATCTACCAGCCAAATACTACGATTAGTGATAGACATTTGGACTCAAAACTGATTACTGTCAAGAATGTTATTCTACCAGCCAAATACTACGATTAGTGATAGACATTTGGACCCAAACTGATTACTGTCAAGAATGTTATCTACCAGCCAAATACTACGATTAGTGATAGACATTTGACTCAAAACTGATTACTGTCAAGAATGTTATCTACCAGCCAAATACTACGATTAGTGATAGACATTTGGACTCAAAACTGATTACTGTCAAGGCTGTTATTCTACCAGCCAAATACGATTATGATAGACATTTGGACTCAAAAACTGATTACTGTCAAGAATGTTATCTACCAGCTAAATACGATTAGTGATAGACATTTGACTCAAAACTGATTACTGTCAAGAATGTTATCTACCAGCCAAATACTACGATTAGTGATAGACATTTGGACTCAAAACTGATTACTGTCAAGAATGTTATCTACCAGCCAAATACTACGATTAGTGATAGACATTTGCACTCAAAACTGATTACTTTATTAAGAGAATGTTATCTACCAGCCAAATACTACGATTACTGATAGACATTTGGACTCAAAACTGATTACTGTCAAAGAATGTTATCTACCAGCCAAATACTACGATTAGTGATAGACATTTGGACTCAAAACTGATTACTGTCAAGAATGTTATCTACCAGCAAAATACTACGATTAGTGATAGACATTTGGACTCAAAACTGATTACTGTCAAGAATGTTATCTACCAACCAAATACTACGATTAGTGATAGACATTTGGACTCAAAACTGATTACTGTCAAGAATGTTATCTACCAGCCAAATACTACGATTGGTGATAGACATTTGGACTCCAAAGGCAAATTACTGTCAAGAATGTTATCTACCAGCCAAATACTACGATTAGTGATAGACATTTGGACTCAAAACTGATTACTAACCAAAGAATGTTGTCTACCAGCCAAATACTATGATTAGTGATAGACATTTGGACTCAAAACTGATTACTGTCAGAATGTTATATAGCCAAATACGATTAGTGATAGACATTTGGACTCAAAACTGATTACTGTCAAAGATATTATCTACCAACAAATACTACAATTAGTGATAGACATTTGGACTCAAAACTGATTACTGTCGTCTTATCTACCAGCCAAATACCACGATTAGTGATGAACATTTGGAGCTCAAAACTGATTACTGTCAAGAATGTTATTCTACCAGCCAAATACTACGATTAGTGATAGACATTTGGACTCCAACTGATTACTGTCAAGAATATTATCTACCAGCCAAATACTACGATTACTGATAGACATTTGGACTCAAACTGATTACTGTCCAAGTGTTATTCTACCAGCCAAATACTACGATTAGTGATAGACGTTTGGACTCCAAAACTGATTACTGTCAAGAATGTTATCTACCAGCCAAATGCACTACGATTAGTGATAGACATTTGGACTCAAAACTGATTACTGTCAAGAATGTTATCTACCAGCCAAATACTACGATTAGTGATAGACATTTGGACTCAAAACTGATTACTGTCAAGAATGTTATCTACCAACCAAATACTACAGTTAAGTGATAGACATTTGGACTCAAAACTGATTACTGTCAAGAATGTTATCTCTCAACAAACATACTACGATTAGTGATAGACATTTGGACTCAAAGCTGATTACTATCAAAGATGGCTATCTACCAGCCAAATACTACGATTAGTGATGAACATTTGGACTCAAAACTGATTACTGTCAAGAATGTTATTCTACCAATGATACTACGATTCCGATGAACCATTGGACTCAAGGCTTGATTACTGTCAAGAATGTTATCTACCAGCCAAATACTACGATTAGTGATAGACATTTGGACTCAAAACTGATTACTGTCAAGAATGTTATCTACCAGACAAATACTACGATTAGTGATAGACATTTGGACTCAAAACTAGTTACTGTCAAAGAATGTTATCTACAGCCAAATGCTGATTATTGTTGATAGACATTTGGACTGAAAACTGATTACTGTCAAGAATGTTATCTACCAGCCAAATACTACGATTAGTGATAGACATTTGGACTCAAAACTGATTACTGTCAAGAATGTTAGCTACCAAGCCAAATACTACGATTGGTGATGCATTTGGACTCAAAAACTGATTACTGTCAAGAATGTTATTCTACCAGCCAAATACTACGATAGTGATAGACATTTGGACTCCAAAACTGGTGCCGTAAAGAATGTTATCAGACAAATACTACGATTAGTGACAGACTTGTTTGGACTCAAAAACTGATTACTGTCAAGAATGTTGTCTACCTGACCAAATACTACGATTAGTGATAGACATTTGGACTCAAACTGATTACTATCCAAGAATATTATCTACCAGCCAAATACTACGATTAGTGATAGACATTTGGACTCAAAGCTGATTACTGTCAAGAATGTTATTCTACCAGCCAAATACTACGATTAGTGATAGACATTTGGGCCTCAAAACTTTAATTCTGTCAAGAATGTTGTCTACAGCCAATACTACGATTAGTGATAGACATTTGGACTCAAAACTGATTACTGTCAAGAATGTTATCTACCAATGAAATACTACGATTAGTGATAGACATTTGGACTCAAAAACTGATTACTGTCAAGAATGTTATCTACCAGCCAAATACTACGATTAGTGATGGACTTGTTGGACTGAAAACTGATTACTGTCAAGAATGTTATCTACCAGCCAAATACTACGATTAGTGATAGACATTTGGACTCCAAACTGATCATGTCAAGAATGTTATTCTACAAGTAAATACTACGATTAGTGATGAACGCAGCTTTGGACTCAAAACTGATTACTGTCAAGAATGTTATCTGTAAATACTACGATTAGTGATAGACATTTGGACTCAAACTGATTACTGTCAAGAATGTTATCTACCAGCCAAATACTACGATTAGTGATAGACATTGGACTCAAAACTGATTACTGTCAAGGCTGTTATTCTACCAACCAAATACTACGATTAGTGATAGACATTTGAACTCAAACTGATTACTGTCAAGAATGTTATCTGCCGCAAGCCAATACTACGATTAGTGATAGACATTTGGACTCAAAACTGATTACTGGTATCCTGAAATGTTATCTACCAGCCAAATACTACGATTCCAAAGTGATAGACGCTTTGGACGCCAAAACTGATTACTGTCAAGAATGTTATCTACCAGCCAAATACTACGATTAGTGATAGACATTGAGGACTCAAAAATGATTACTGTCAAAGATATTTAATACCAGCCAAATACGATTAGTGATGAACATTTGGACTCAAAACTGATTACTGTCAAGAATGTTATCTACCAGCCAAATACTACGATTAGTGATAGGTATTTGGACTCAAACTGAATACCCATCCAAGTGTTATCTACCAGCCAAATATGATTAGTGATAGACATTTGGACTCAAAACTGATTACTGTCAAGAATGTTATCTACCAGCCAAATACTACGATTAGTGATAGACATTTGGACTCAAAACTGATTACTGTCAAGAATGTTATCCTCAGCCAAATACTTTAAATTAGTGATAGACATTTGGACTCAAAACTGATTACTGTCAAGAATGTTATCTACCAGCCAAATACTACGATTATTTGATGAACATTTGGACTCAAAACTGATTACTGTTAAAGAATGTTATTCTACCAGCTTGGAAATACGATTATTGATAGACATTTGGACTCAAAACTGATTACTGTCAAGAATGTTATTCTACCAGCCAAATACTACGATTAGTGAAAGTAGACATTTGGACTCAAAACTGATTACTGTCAAGAATGTTATTCTACCAGCCAAATACTACGATTAGTGATAGACGTTGAGGACTCAAAACTGATTACTGTCAAGAATGTTATCTACCAGCCAAATACTACGATTAGTGATAGACATTTAGTTTCAAAACTGATTACTGTCAAGAATGTTATCTACCAGCCAAATACTGGAATTAGTGATAGACATTTGGACTGAAAACTGATTACTATCAAGAATGTTATCTACCAGCCAAATACTACGATTAGTGATAGACATTTGGACTCAAACTGATTACTGTCAAGAATATTTATCTACCAACCAAATACTACGATTAGTGATAGACATTTGGACTCAAACTGATTACTGTCAAGAATGTTATCTACCAGCCAAATACTACGATTAGTGATAGACATTTGGACTCCAATGATTACTGTCAAGAATGTTATTCTACCAGCCAAATACTACGATTAGTGATGAACATTTGGACTCAAAACTGATTACTGTCAAAGAATGTTATCTACCAGCCAAATGCTACGATTAGTGATAGACATTTGGACTCCAAAACTGATTACTGTCAAGAATGTTATCTACCAGACAAATACTACGATTAGTGATAGACATTTGGACTCAAAACTGATTACTGTCAAGAATGTTATCTACCAGCCAAATACTACGATTGGTGATGAACATTTGGACTGAAAACTGATTACTGTAGAGAATGTTATCTACCAGCCAAATACTACGATTAGTGATAGACATTTGGACTTCAAAACTGATTACTGTCAAAGATGTTAACTACCAGCCAAATACTACGATTAGTGATAGACATTTGGACTCTGAGCGAATTACTGTCAAGAATGTTATTCTACCAGCCAAATACTACGATTAGTGATGGAGCATTTGGACTCAAAACTGATTACTGTCAAGAATGTTATCTACCAGACAAATACTACGATTAGTGATAGACATTTGGACTCAAAACTGATTACTGTCAAAAGATATTGTCTACACCAGCCAAATACTACGATTAGTGATAGACATTTGGACTCAAAACTGATTACTGTCAAGAATATTATCTACCAGCCAAATACCACGATTAGTGATAGACATTTGGACTCAAAACAGTTACTGTCAAGAATGTTATCTACCAGCCAAATACTACGATTAGTGATAGACATTTGGACTCAAAACTGATTACTGTCAAGAATGTTATCTACCAGCCAAATACTACGATTAATTGTTAGACATTTGGACTCAAAACTGATTACTGTCAAGAATGTTATCTCTCCAATGACCGTTAGTGATGAACATTTGGACTGAAAACTGATTACTGTCAAGAATGTTATCCACTGACCAAATACTACGATTAGTGATAGACATTTGGACTCAAAACTGATTACTGTCAAGAATGTTGTTCTACCAATGATACTACGGTGTAATGAGCATTTGGACTCAAAACTGATTACTGTCAAGAATGTTATCTACCAGCCAAATACTACGATTAGTGATAGACATTTGGACTCCAAACCTGATTACTGTCAAGAATGTTATCTACCAGCCAAATACTACGATTAGTGATAGACATTTGGACTCAAAACTGGTCCCCGTCAGCTGTTATTCTACAACTTAAATACACGATTAGTGATAGACATTGGACTCAAAATGACGTTACTGTCGCAAATGTTATCACCAGCCAAATACTACGATTAGTGATAGACATTTGGACTCAAAACTGATTACTGTCAAGAATGTTATCTACCAGCCAAATACTACGATTGACGAATGAACCATTTGGACTCAAAACTGATTACTGTCAAAGATATTATCTACCAGCCAAATACTACAGTTGGTATTAGACATTTGGACTCCAAACTGATTACTGTCAAGAATGTTATCTACCAATAAATACTATGATTAATTTGACGAACATTGGACTCAAAACTGATTACTGTCAAGAATGTTATCTACCAGCCAAATACTACGATTAGTGATAGACATTTGGACTCAAAAAAACTGATTATTAAGAATGTTATCTACCAGCCAAATACTACAATTAGTGATAGACATTTGGACTCAAAACCTTGATTACTGTCAAGAATGTTATCTACCAGCCAAATACTACGATTAGTGATGTTTGAGCTCAAAACTGATTACTGTCAAGAATATTATTCTATGGCCAAATACTACGTTAAATGATAGACATTTGGACTCAAAACTGATTACTGTCAAATGTATCTACCAGCCAAATGCCTACGATTATTGAGCATTTGGACTCAAAACTGATTACTGTCAAGAATGTTATTCTACCAGCCAAATACTACAGTTAGTGATAGACATTTGGACTCAAAACTGATTACTGTCAAGAATGTTATCTACAGCCAAATATTACGATTAGTGATAGACATTTGGACTCAAAACTGATTACTGTCAAGAATGTTATTCTACCAGCCAAATACTACGATTAGTGATAGACATTTGGACTCAAAACTGATTACTGTCAAGAATGTTATCTGCAGCCAGAAATACTACGATTAGTGATAGACATTTGGACTCAAAACTGATTACTGAAATCCAAGAATGTTATCTACCAGCCAAATACTACGATTAGTGATAGACATTTGGACTCAAAACTGATTACAATGAGAATGTTATCTACCAGCCAAATACTACACGATAGTGATGAACATTTGGATAAACTTGGATGCTAATAGATATTTATCTACCAGCCAAATATACGATTAGTGATAGACATTTGGACTCAAAACTGATTACTGTCAAGAATGTTATCTACCAGCCAAATACTACGATTAGTGATTAAACAAAGAGAAACGGAGGATTTATCTGACAAGAGTTTTGGAATAATCAGGGGCCGAGAAGAGAATGCTTTACCAGGACGAGACTAAGCTCAACTTATTTTGCAAAGGTTCCCTAGCTCACGCATCCAGGGGTTTTAGAGCAGTGCTTCCCCTTCCAACATTAAAGTGATCAAACATTCACATTCTAGGTTTGATGAGTTAGACACGTTTGGTGGCCTGGAACAGGAGAAGGGGGTCGGTGAAGAAGGATCATACGGAGATTGGTTGTTGGCGACAATACATAGAGCCAGAGACGAGTATGGCATCATTATGGCAAACACAGTTGTGATTATTGATAATGCGCCAGCACATTCTTATTCCGAACAGTACATTGGGGGTGCTGCCGATTTTGAGGGGGTTGTTGTACTACGCTTGGGTTCCTATAGTTTTGTGCTAGACCCCGTTGAGCTATTGTGGTCACCCGTGAAAGCGTATATAAACTACGCGTCAACATTCGAAAAGATGGTGCAGCAACCACCCGAGGGTGTGTCGATGGTGGAACACAGACTGAGGTATGTCGAAGGTTTAATTAATGATGCGATTCCGTTGGCTACCACGACATAGTGCCTCGAGTGTAGTGCGGTACTACCATGGGTACTACCAAGGGTGCTTCGCAGGTAAATTTCTCATTGCTTATATTATAAATTTGGAATGATCGTATTTTCTGATTAATTTGACTGGGCGGAAGATTAATTTGGCTGGGAAGGAAATCAATTTGACTAGACGGAAGATCAATTTTACAGGGCGGAAGCTCAATTTGACTGCGTGGAAGATTAATTTGACTAGGCAGAAGATCAATTTGAAAGGAAAAAGCTGTAGATGTTTGCATTTATTCAGAACTGGTTGTGTTCGGAGTAATCGTTGTTTTTGTGTGTGAGCAGGGATGAACTCTCATTTTATCATCACCAATGACTGGTTCTGATTGCATCATGCATCACATTGCGAAATATACCCCACGATAGCTGGATATCTCTGGCAGTGTCACTCATGAACGTTCCAGTTTTCGGATAGGTAATGTTCTGTACCATTTGTATGAATTGTGGTGTCTCGATAATGTCCGAATGCTCAGAATGTATATAGACTTCGTTACAAGTGGCACATTCCATCTGGAGGTTTCCAACTTCTTTCAAATATCTCACCATCTCTGGCCTTTCTTATGTATCACAAAAACTGCAACATATCTTTTCAACTCATGCGTTAGTTAATAGTTTGCTATCGATATTCTGAAAAGATAAAAGTACATTAATTATAACATAAATGCAGGCGTTTAATCACATGTAATCAAATACCTTATACACTCTGTATAATCTATTTTCCTTTAAAGGTAAACAGAATTTATGACAATAAAATACTTGATAGGTTTTTAATGCATTTCTTCTTTTTGCTCGAATCCATGTTATGCGTTGTTTTTCTCTGTCCCTCTTTCCATCTATCTGAACTGTAAGTATCAAATTCTCCAAACCCACCTTCCTCATTACATGTTTCAGGAACTTCAGCTGTTTTTGATAATTTAAGTATTAGTTTCCTTTCGTTTCCATTCTCTCCGAAAACTTCATCGTTAGTAATATGTTCGGTCCATTGTATCCTCAGCATCCTTCTGTAGAACTAAATTTCAGTTACTTCAAGTCTCTCTTTTATCTCTGAGGAGAACGTCTAGCATTCACTGCCATATTGAACAATAAACATCACATAGTAATCCAATTCTCACTTCTTTGTTTCAAGCAAAATTTTCCAGTCACCAAATACTCTGCTCAGCCTCCGGAATGCATCCTTGTCACCATATCTCGATGTGGTGTAATGGTTAGCAAACTTATCTCGCTAGAATCTATTACAACTGAGTTGTGATTTCGATCCTCAATGGGTGCCCCACACTTTCAGTTTTGTGCTACATCAAAGCGTCGATTAGAAAATCAATTCTTTCATCAACTAATGATTGCTATTCACTGAATGTTTTCTTTTCTAGTTTCTGTAAGCCCTAGAGATTGTTATGCATGAAAATCTTGGTAGATTAACAACTTTTGAAATTCTCATACACCTCCATCTGACACTAACGATCATGCTAAGAGAACAGTCACTTAAAATCCCTTCTTTTCTCATACTAACTCACGAAATGAATATCACTATTACTATATATCAATACCTCCGTTCATTAAATTTATGCCACTGTTGTATCCCTGGAGGGGATAAACAGAGAGAGAATAGTGCAAGAAATAACTCTTAACACTGAGAATATATAAAGAGAGATTTATTATATCTCAGTACAATAAACCAAATACAAGCACACCCAACGAACAGTTAACACGAATAACAATTAAGAAGGCAATGTCTCTGTATAGGACGTATGCTTCTGTCTTGAGAAGTAGGCTTCCGTCTAGTGACGTCTAACTCTCATCTAAGGCCGATGGCTGTCGACTCTCGTATAATGACGAATAATCTTGATAACTCCCGTGTAATGACGAAGACTCTAATATAGTCACGAACACAATCGATCGCTCTCGAGTGCTCTCTCTCTCTGTAGTTCGTTCTCATCTAGGTCTTTTATGACCCGGGCCATACCAATTCCGGGGTAGGACCAGGATATTCCTCTACAACAATATTCCTCCAGAACAGCTACTTCATTTGCTATTTATAAGTTCGAATAAAGGATCATTTGTTCATTTTGTTGTAAGTGACTGGTGAATATATATATCAATATCAATATCAATATCAATATATATATGTATATATATATATATAGTCATCCGCAGACAGATCTGTTTCATCAGTACGGTTAGACTCCGATTGCTTTTTAACCCAGGATTGAAACCCGACAAAATTGGCGTCAGTCGGCGATTCTACCTCTGGGCTTTGGGCATTCGGTAGGTATGGATGTAAATAAAATGAGAAAAATTGAGGAAAACAATAAACATTGCCAAAGAGTAAAGGTAGTTACAAAAACGTTCTTTCGAAACTCCCTTGTTTATGAGAATTCAAAGGTCACTGTTTCTAAAATGAATATCAGAAATATGTGTATAAACGCAGGTATCCTCCGATATATAAATATTTATCAGATGTTAATAGAACAGAGCTCAATGTAATATAACAGAGCCATTATGTATTTATAAATGCATATAATCTACGCCTATAGCACGACTCAGCGTTTCATGTACTACGCAATCATTAGGTGCTTATTATCAAATGACCGCTTCTAGATTTGAATTTTGTTTTTGGTACTAGTGTTGTTTAAGATCGTTACGAATTATAAATCTGGAATGTCAATTTTTTAATTTATTAAATGTATAATTTAATTTAGTTTATAGCGAAGTCTACAGATGAAAATTGGATGTAAAATCGAAGGTGTTAAAAAATAAATAAATTAATATTAAATATTTTGGGGCCCATTTAACGTCCGTAATAAGGAGGATGTGCGATATGGTGCAGTGGATATCGACTCGGAACGACAAATCGGGAGCCGGGGAGTTGGATTCCTTGCATTCACTTACGCACAAATACCCTTTGGAAAGCTATTAATCCGTCTCTTCACTCCAGTTATGGGTTAAATAACAGGATAGATTGGGTTCTATAACCTTGGTTGGCAACCAGTCTACCGCAGAAAATAATGGCAAACTAGAGCCGGATAATCTTCTGCCCAGTCAGTCATGTCTCTTTTGAAACATGATCGCCCATAGCGTGTATCACGTATGGCACGTATGGGGGTAATTTTTGCATATTTACCTTATTTTATTTTAATTATTTATTTTCTGTTGATGAAGTAATAGAAAAAGAGCTAAAAAAATATAAACGGGTATATATACATATATATGCATATGCATATGTATATGTATAAAATAATAAAAGAAAATGAAAGAAAGATAATAAATAAATAACAAAGTAAAAGAGAACGAACGAAAGATGAGTGGAGCTCGTCAGGTTCTAATTATTTAAGCAGATATTTATTTCTATTTTTCTATTGCATTTGGCCATTAATTCTCTTTTTGTTTATGACAAGTTTTCTAAAAGTGACAAATTACATTTATTTCCTACTCAATTATAAGTGCAATGATGTCATTTGGTTTTTGTTGTTTTTTAATTGCCAAAAAATATTTGGATAAAGCAGTGCTTTTGTATTTATCATAATTTAATGTGTGGTTATAGAATCAAGTTTTCCATTTGTTCTCAGTTGAACCAAAAAATATTTAATAACATCTTCAGAATGGATACTAGCTTTGCAAATTGTACATTCGCTCATAAATTAACCATTAAATAAGCAAATTTCTTTTTTCGACAGTTTCGGCTCGGAACAAGAAACCGGGGAGCCGAGTTCGAATTCCAGTTGAATCCATTGTATTCACTTACGCGCAAATACCCTTTGGAAAGGTATTAATTCGTCTCTTCCTTCCAGTTATGGGTTAAATAGCAGAAAGAAAAGGACAGATTGGGTTCTATAGCTTTGGTCGGCAACCAGTCTACCGCAGAAAGCAATGACAATCTACTGCGGGATAATCTTCTACTCAGTCAGTCATGTCTCTTTCAAGACATGATCGCCCAAGCGTGTATCACGTATGGCTATTATTTTTCATAGGACTACATTTATTGATAGCGGCGTAACTATTATTTTGCACATTGACTGTTTAAAATTTAATATCATAATCTTATGTAGTGAGATACATTTACCGAAGCTTTTGACGCAACTAATCTTAACATTGTTTTGTTGATAATCTTTTTTTTTTAGTGCAGAAGAACGGTTGAAATGTTTGTGGATTAAATTTAGGAAAATTTTACGATTTTTTTCTTTTTTAGTTTTCTTTTTTGAGCTTATGACTAAAAGTTGGGTTAAACCATAGGACGTTACGTTTGCATTATTTTGGCAGTTGTTTGCCTTCTTTGCTTTTATCAGAGTATTCTAAAATTACCTTACGGTCACTTCTAGTTAAGGCTCTAACAAATTTAATTTAACTGTTATCAAAAATTATTAAATATCTAGAGTTAGAAGATAATATAAATTGGATAAATTTGTATAGCATTCTATGCTAGTGGTTAAAATTTTTGTAGACGTATTTGTGATTGTAAGAATCTTTGAAGTATGGTTTTCTATGCCTTCGTCAACAGAATAAAATAAAATAAACAGACAAATTCAACTGGCGTAGATAGACTAAACTATCGCCCGGTTCACACTCCACCCACGTCTATTGAACAGGTGAATAGGCTCATCCCTTGTTCCTTGCTTAGGATGTCGTTTTCCGGCTTTCTCTTTTCCAACCTTTTCACTCTTACGTAGCCCCCTGCGCTTCAGTAACGTTACCGCCTTGCTTGGGGTGATATGATTAAAAAAAAAAAACTTAACCCTTTATAACATATATATTTTTTCTTTTTTTTAATTGCTTTGATTTTAATTCATTTTTCATTTTTAGTTTATGGAATATCCTAAATTAAATTATACATTTAATAAATGAAAAAAATGACATCCCAGATTTATAATTTCTACGACCTCATACAGCGCTAGTGCAAAAAAAAAAAACATCTAAAAACGATCAATTCATGATATGCACCTGATGATTACATTGTGCATGAAACTTCGAGTCGAGGTTTAGACGGAGGATTATATATATATATATATATATATATATATATATATATATTTTAATTCAGATACTTCAATCCAAGAGAAAAAAGCAGGAAGGTAAATTCCAAAAAACCCATCCTAATTAATATTAAAAATTTATTTTAATATTAAAAAATGATACAGGAAGAGAGCTCCATGTAAAAAAATATTACAGAGCAAATATATATTAAAAAAGGATTAATTCAAAGATGTTGAATGGCCATTTCGATATGAAGATCCCCACGGGGGACGACACATCACCTCAGCAACAGAAAAAACCTTTCAGAAACTGGAGAAAAATTAGTCTACTTTTCCTTTTTAAATAGATTGCAAAGAAATTAAAAAATAAATAATAAAATAAAATAAAATAAAAGAAAAATAAAGGGAAAGAAAAAGAAAAAGAAAACGAAAAAGAAAACGAAAAAGAAAAAGAAAAAGATAGAATCAAATCAAATAAATAAGAAAAGAAAAAAAATTGACATCGTCTGGGTTCGCAAAAAAAAAAAAGGGAGAATGTAACTAAAAATTAACAGACAGCCGTGTTAAATCGACGCAAGTTTAAGCAACACGGAAAAAAGGTGGTAAGAGAGATAAAAGAAGGAAGGGAGGGAAAAAGAAAGAAACTAAAGAAAAAAATTTTTTTTTTATTACAGACGCTGGACAAATTCAAAAACCTAATTTCCCCAAAACGTTGAAGTATTAGAAAAAGGCCTTTATTTAAAAAGGCATAATTATTAATGTATGTGTGTGTATGTGTATGTATATAAGTATTCTTATTCGTAGAATTGTGTGTGTATATATATTTATGTATGTGTGTACTTCTATAGGTATGTATATAATAATTGTAATTAATTTTTTTTTTTTTTTTTACCTAGTGTTGTCTTTATTTAGTTTAATTTCAAATGACCTAATTTTTTTTAAAATAATTTTATTTTAAATCCTATATCTTTTTATTCCCTTTTATTAATAATTATGCCTTTTTAAGTAAAGGCCTTTTTCTAATACTTCAACGTTTTGGGGAAATTAGGTTATTGAATTTGTCCAGCGTCTGTAATATTTAAAAAAATTTTTTTTCTTTAGTACTATGAGACATCCGATTGCTTCGAGCCAGGATTGAAACCCAGTCGAACTGACATCAGTCAGCGCTTCTACTACTGAGGTGCTCGGTAAAAGAAAGCGGACTTTAGCGTGTTATATACAATGTAAACCTTTATATATATATATATATATATATATATATATATATATATATATTACATCAAGCAACATTTTTAGTGGATATCCATATTTAGGTAGACTCGCCGTCTATTTTAAGTCGCATAATTATTTTCGTCTACCAGTTTGAGCCAAAGAAAAAGTTAACCCCTATGTAACTGACTAGGCCACAACGAGCACGGCTTAATTGATCAAGGCCGAATACTGCTTTCAAATGCAAACTTTCTAATATATCTATATATCTATATATATAAATATATATATATATATATATATATATATATATATATATATATATACATATATATAAATATATATATCTATATCTATAAATATATATATAGATATATATAAATATATATATGCATGTATATGTATGTGTGAGTGTGTGTGTGGGGGTGCGCGTGTGTGTGTGTGTGTGTGTGTGTGTGCGAGAGTGCGCGTGCACGTATGTGTGTCTGTGTGTGTGTGTGTGTGTGTGTGTGTGTGTGTGTGATTAGCTACTTTTTGGTCATAGTTAAATTAGACCAGTACACATTTGTATTAAAAAGTGTTCAATACAATTATATTGTAGAACTTATGAATATTTTTCATTTAGAATTAAATTATTTCCGCAAGCTAACTTACAACTTTTTGGTATTTTCAGGCGATTTAATAACTTTTCAAAAGTTCAAACAGGATTTTTTTCGAACTCGCGACCGGAATTTTCAAACATCCGAAATTTTTTAAAAATTAGGGAGTAGTTATTTAGCGATCTTATAGCACATTCATTAAGGTTTATATGATCCTAGTAAGTATTTTTGAGTATCATGCAAACAAGGATGAAAGTGTTCTGAGATCCTTAAATAACTCCTCCTTAATTTTGAAAATCTTTCGGTTGTTTGAAAATTTCAGTCACGTGTTCGTAAAAATTCCTGTTCGAGAGTTTAGAAAAATGGTAAAATCAGTGAAAAATGGTGTGTGTGTGTGTGTGTGTGTGTGTGTGTGTGTGTGTGTGTGTGTGTGTGTGTGTGTGTGTGTGTGTGTGTGTGTGTGTGTGCGCGCACGTCTGTGCGTGTGTGCCTTCGTGTGCGCGTGTGCATGTGTGTGTGTAATGTTTCGCTACTGGTACACATATGGGAAAATATACTTACAGAAACGTAAATATTTTCACATATCTATGTGAAATAATAAAGAAACAGGATGCTGTAAAAATATTAAATGAATATTTTAGGCATAAAACATTTAAATATTTAATTATATGTTCAGAATATCACAAAAGAATACAAAAACGTTAATGAAATATGAACGAACAAAGTAGTTTTAATAATGTTACAAAAGAGATTTTGGAATAGACGTTGATATGTAAATCAAGTATAGTGACCAGAAAGAAAATATTTGAAGAAAAAATAATGAAAACCAAAATAGATGAAAGCAATAAACATAGCAGAAGAATGAAGGAAGTTACAAAACCGTTCTTTCGAATCTCCGTTATTTTTGAGTGTACAAAGGTCTATGTTTGCCAAAACTATTATCAGTATCATTTTACTAAGTACAGATAATAAAAGTCGAAACTCACATGATATATGGGAGATAAGAAATTAAGAATTAAAATCAACCTTCTTCACTTTTACAAAAATTCAGAATGACGTGAAATCCGGATTTTTCCCAAATAGAAAAAGGATTGACCATGTGCTTAAAGAAAGTGTCAAAACTGAATTTCGCAAGTAGATGTTAAATTGATTTCTGACCAATGGGAGCGATTTGGAAGACTAAAAGGACTTCGCGATCCGGGGAAAAAAATCTAAAGGATATATAAATGACTTCGATCAGCGTCATTTAGTCAGACATGGAAGCAGGAGAGACAAGCTAAAATGTAACAAGGCCGAAATATCAAGTCGACACGGACATAAGCTCGCGTCGTACACTCGTTCTCTTTCTCCTTCTTTCTCGTGTACTGATTTCTTTTACTTCTTCTTCTCCAATCAAAGAGATTCCTGCCGAACAAACGCTCATACATATTTACATACGTACGCATAAACATTTTCCAACAAATTACTATTACGAACATTTGTTGATACCCTTAACTTTCTAATTGAACATTAATTTCTACACAGTTCATGTTACCCTTACCTTTTAATAAATTTTATTTTAACATAAAAATGTATATTTTTATTCTTCCACTCTATTTCACACAAATTCATACATTCTAACCCGCTTCTGATGAAAACCTTCTGATAATTCTGATGATAATTCTGGATATAACTTCTAAGCTGTAGTGAGTTCGGTTATGTATTACATAAGGCCGAATCAAAGAAACATTAACCATCTCATTATAGCTAAAATAGATTACTCATACAAATATATTTTTTATATCTTACCAATTTCCGTTTGATGAATCCAGTGACTTTACCCTATGAGGTGTGAATTCTGAATACAGCAGCAGTGAACAAAAACTTAAGTTAAAGGGAATATAACTGATATTGAGATACCAGGAAGAAGTATGGCACGTGGAACTGGATCAGTCTACACCGGTAAATGGAATAAAGAGTGCAGGTCAAAATTCCACTCATCTGAAAAAGACCGGAGCGTACAACGGTTTAAACGACGTGAATATGGTAACAAAGATCAGGAATACAGTCCGAAAAATATCAGTCAGTCAGTTAAGTGCCATACGTGATACACGCTTGGGCGATCATGTCTCGAAAGGGATATGACTGACTGGGCAGAAGATTATCCTGCAGTAGGTTGCCATTGCTTTCTGCGGTAGACTGGTTGCCGACCAAGGTTATAGAACCCAATCTGTCCTGTTCTTTAACCCATAACTAGAAGGAAGAGACGGATTAATACCTTTCCCAAAGGTATTTGCGCGTAAGTGAATGCAATGAATTCAGCTGAAATTCGAACTCGGCCCCTCGATTTCTCGTTCCGAGCCGATATCCAATGCCCTACAATGCACAAATATAAATAGTATAAATAACAATATTTACTTTGAGAAACTTAGCAACATGAAAAATACTGTAATTTTATAATACCGAGAAAACCAGGAGAAATTTGTTTTGAAGAAACGGTAAATATTCTGACTAAAAACTTTAGAGGGAAAAGTTTGCTTTTCAACACATGTTGGAAGTTTATGCATTTAATGATATTTTGTTACATATTCTAGGATCATTAACATAGTGTGAAAGATTCAAATTAAATGAGCTTACTCATAATAGAATAATATGTAATTATAGATCAATTTCTGAAAAATAAAGGTGATAAATAAAAGTAGAAATTATTTATGACTAGACCGAATATGTAGCGCCAAATAACTTATTTCAATCATATATTTTTAACAGAGTTCAGAAAATTACTGAATTGTATCTCTTTTTTCTTTTGTTTCTTTCTTGTGAACCGTCATTAATAGAATCTGGCAGTGAAAACAGAATTTCAACAAAATAAATATTATTTTATGTGGCGTCCCTTTGTCATTTCGTCACTACAAATTACTATCAGTAAATAAAACATTTTTTACAATCAAAGATTAAAACAAATTGGAATTTTAATGCCAGAAGTCAAATAGCATATATAAGCGATTTATTCTTCTAAATTTAAAAAAGAAAACAAAGAAAACTAAAACAGTTATATTAATCACAGTTATTGGCACAAATACGCTTCTAGCGTTAAATTATTGAAATTGATATGCCTATTTCTAAGACTAGCAGACAATATCGAAAGTGAACATTGTTAAAAATAAAGTGTGCTTACTATGCTCTCATTTTCTCCTATTATTACTATGACAACTAAGATGATTACTACAACAATTACAGTAAAATATATATTTGTTTTAATCTGAAAAAGATCGAATGACAATGTTGTTAAGTCTAAATTGCTAATCTTATTTCATGACCGATATATCAGATTATCATTTCGCCGATTGCATACAGAAAAAGTGAATAGTATAGGAGTATAAATAAAGGTACTACGAAATAGGAAGTGTGTTATAATGGAAATTGTGCAAATTAAATTGAGTTTAACTATACAAAGAAATAGCAAGAGAAAAAGCATAGGGATTTCCAGCAACCTCCTCGAAAGAGCTTTAGTTTTGTCCATAATAGATAACGAATATAGTGAGTGAGTCAAGTGCCATACGTGATACACGCTTGGGCGATCATGTCTTCAAAGAGACAAGTTTGACTGGGCAGAAGATTATCCCGCAGTAGGTTGCCATTACTTACTGCGGTAGATTGGTTGCCAGCCAAGGCTAAAGTATCCAACCTGTCCTGTTATTTAACCCATAACTGGAGGGAAGAGACGGATTAATACATTTCACAAGGATATTTGCACGTAAGTGAATACAAAGAATTCAACTGGAATTCAAACTCGGCCCCCCGATATCTACTGTACCACAACGCACATTCAACGAATATAGACCAGTTCTAAAGATCCTAGAATCCAGTACTGAGATCAGTGAGATTGCTAAAAACTTACTGGATATTTGTGGTTCCTTATCCAAGACTAAAATTCACTTTTGTATTCTGACTTTGAATATAATAATAATAATAATAATAATAATAATAATAATAATAATAATAATAATTTTTTTAAAATATTATAATTTTCTTAAAAAAAACAAAAAAAAACAAAACAACAGAAAAATAAATTAAATACTATGAAAAACAATTTCTAAGATATTCTTTTATAGAAAGAATACGTATTTATTTATATTTTTATTTTTATTTATTTATTGATTTTGTTTACTTATTTAATTTATTTTATTTTGATAACCCTATTTTCGACGACATTAATGAAAAAATAACTGAATATACAGTGGACGAACAAATTATTATTTTTATTTTAAATCTCACAGCACTAATAATAAACGTATGTCAACTTTTTCTTTTCCATTAATCTTTAATTTTTATTTTATCTTTTTGTTACAAGGACTAGTGATAGTAGCAACAATTTTTTTTATTTATAACAAAATACTCTATTGTAGTGATGTTTTTGTTGAGCGGTTGCTATGCCCAAGTTTGTTTGTTTTTTTAAACCAGCGTCTTTCTCTTTGAATTCCAATCACATCTATGTCAGCTGTCGCTTGGCAATCCATTTAGGAGAGGGAAAACTCCGAACAACAATCCGCAACTCAAGGTGTTAATCGTGCCGAGGAGTGAATGGCTACTGCGTTATGAGATCACAAAAGATCCCCTACAGGCTTCGGGACCCTGTTTGTAAAAGACCGTTACCCAACGTGCCGGGCAAATTTGGGTGGACTTTTGGACCCGTGCGTCACTCGTGGGAAAAATATGAGAAATACAAATAGAAATAAAAAGTCCAGTAAACAGGGAGCCCGTACTTCAGGAGGGAACCTACCTGAGGTCGAAAAATCGGCCATAGGAACAGACTCCTACACAAAGAATGAATCTTCAGGTCAACACAACCAGGATAATCTTAATGATGGCCCTGAGAATTCTCCAGCTAGATGTATAACTGTATATTTAATGAAAGAAAAAATAAAATGGTCTCGTGAGGAGTACAAAGTTGTTGTGACTGCATTTCATGAAGCGTTACTCAAACCTCAAAAAACATTACTCGCCAAATATGATATTTGGCGTGAAAAAGTTGGTCAAGCAAATAGGAAATATATTAACGAAAATGAAATAACCAATGTACGAAGATACATCATGCGAAATAACCGATTGACAGAGGCTGAAATTAATGAGATAAAAAGAATTGTAACCAGAATAGACGAATCAACAAAATATGAAAAGTAACCGAAATCAGAATTAAAAAATAATAACAGTAAACAAGCCACAGGTCATAATGTAGAAACCGTGATACACACAAATCACTGTGAAGATAATGCTGTAAGTTTAGAAGTGCTGGAAAGGTGTGATCTGAGTCAGTTACAAGAAGACAATAAAACGAGTTCATAACACATTGAACAGAATTATTTTACAGAAAACAAGAACAGTATACGAGAAGCCAGGGAATAAATCAAGAACCATATAAGTCAGATGCAAAATATTACAATGGAGGAACGAGAACAGCTCCCAAAATTATAGCCAACAAAGCATAACCTCCGAACTATTAAGCTCTACAATGCAGCACTCAAATTAATTTTGGATGAAGAAGACACTCATATAAATCTCAATAAAGCAATATATGCATCAGCAATAGCAGCAACAAAAAAATTGAACATCAAATTAAAAACAAGACAGTCTCGCAGACATGAAGATCCACCTTGGAAAAGAAAAATAGAAAAAGAAATCGAACAACTTATAAGTGAGCTATCAAGAGGAATAAATATAAGAACTAGAAAAGGCAGAAGAGTCGAAAGAAAATACAAATAGAAATGAAAATGAAGTCCCATCAACTAAGGAAAAAATAAAGCAAACAATACAACTGAAGGCTCAAAGAATAAAACGCTATGAGAAAAGATCAAGATTCTACAGACAAAACAAGATTTTTCAAACCAATGCAAAGAAATTTTACAGGGAAATAGGTAAAAAAAAGATTTGAAGTGACAGCCACCCCCAACAAAATGGAAGAAGTTACACAGTTCTGAGAGAAAATATGGGCTTGCCCTAAAGAACATAACAAAGAAGTAGATTGGATTGCACAAGAGATAGAACGAATAAAAAATAAACCAGAAAAGACATGGGCTGGAATTACAGAAGAGGATGTTAAATTTGCTCTAAAAAGTACACAATTGTAAATGTCCAGGTATAGATAAAATTCCTAACTTTTGGCTATATTATTTAAATGCAGCACATAAAATACTAGCCAAAGAACTTCAAAAAATGGTTAATGATCCCACTAAAATTCCTGCAAGGATGACCAAAGGAATTACATTTCTTCTACCTAAGAATAGTGACACAAACAACCCGAAAGATTACAGACCAATTACATGCCTTCCGACAAAATATAAACCATTAACATCTATTTTAACAAAACAGACATATTTATTCTTAGAAAGAAATGACATGTTACCGCTTGAACAAAAAGGTGCAAACCTGGCTGTTATGGATGTAAAGACCAATTGCTTATTAACAAAATGATCCTGGAAAACTGCTACAGTACAAAGAAAAATCTTAGTACTGCCTGGATAGATTATCGTAAGGCATTCGATAGTGTGCCACATTCCTGGATTTTAAAGACTTTAAATATATACAAGATATCACCCGTCATCATCAATTTCATCAAACAGTGCATCTCTATATGGAAAACAACACTTTACCTCAATCATATAAACGGAACCTATAATTCTGATAAAATAAACATCAAAAGAGGTATATTTCAAAGTGATTCTTTGTCTCCCTTACTATTCTGCATATCATTAATAGCACTAACCAGCCAACTTAATAAGACAGAATGTGGTTATAAAATAGGCAAAAAGAAAATAAGCCATCTATTTTACATGGATGACTTAAAGTTATCTGCTGAGAATGATAATGAGCTGGAAGGTCTTCTGCAAACTGTAAAATGCTTCAGCGAAGACATTGGAATGAAATTCAATTTGAATAAATGTGCTAAAGCTACACTTTTACGTGGATCACTACAATAAACATCCTCAATTAGCTTAGACCCTGCTGTAACAATAAAAGAATTGAAACCAAGAAGCTTATAAATACCTAGGTGTAAATGAGAGTGAAAACATTCACCATAAAAAAATGAAAGAAATAGTGCGTAAAGAGTACTATAGAAGGCTACGACTGATATTAAAAACTGAATTGAATTCTCAGAACAGAATTATGGCCATTAATAGCCTTGCAATCACTGTTATCCAATATAGTTTCAACATCTTAAACTGGACTCTAAACGACATCAGGCGAATGAATTCTAAAACAAGAAAGCTTATTTCTAAGCATAAGATGCATTATCCAAAGGCTGATGTAGACCGTCTATACATACCCCGTAAAGAAGGTGGAAGAGGTCTTATTCAGCTGGAATTGTCATACAAGACAACAACTATTGGCTTACTAACATACATAGAAACAACAAAGGATTAGATGATACAATTAGTAAGGCAACATGAAGAAAGAAAGAAAAATATTCAATAATAAAAGAAGGCAGTAAATACAAACAAGATTTACAGTTAGTAGATTCTGTAGAAAAGCAAAACAGAAGCCAAGAACCAACTATTGCGGCAAAGAATATGAAAATGAAAGCCAAAGATAAAGCTCTTGAACAGATGAAACAGCGCTGGCAAGACAAACCTCTGCATGGCCAATATCCAGAACGTGCCAATAAATCCAATGTTGACAAAGTTAATACTCATCGATGGTTACGTGCATCTGGATTAAAGCCTGAGACTGAAAACTTTATTCTTGCAGCACAAGACCAAAGTCTTTTCACTAGAAACTTTCAGGCAAATATCATACATAATAATATGGATCCAAAACGCAGGTTTTGTGATAAACACCAAGAAACAATAGACCACCTAATCTCAGGCTGTACTGTACTTGCTCCAAATGAATATAAAAATCGCCACGATAGACTGGGGCAATATTTACACTGGGCAATGTGAAAGCACTATGGAAAATATGTAAACAAACACTGGTATGAACATTACCCAGCACCGGTAACAGAAACAGAAGCTGTTATCATTCTATGGGATTACACAATCCACACAGACAGAAAAATTGAAGCAAATAGGCCAGGCATCATTGTCAAAAACCGAAGAAAAAAACTTGCGCACTAATTGATATGGCTTGCCGAGCGAACTGTAACAAAGCAGTCAAGGAATTTCAAAAACTGTCTAAGGATAAAAACCTGGAAATCGAAAAAGAAAAATGTCAAAATTAAAAACAGCAGTACCCAGTCATAATAGGTGCGCTTAATAAATGATTTACATCACTTACCTTCTTATTTCAGAAATGTTTTGATTAATCAAATGTATCTTCTAACTCCTAAACCGCTTCAATTTGAAAATCTAAAGAATATATTTTCCTTTATCTTGAATTATGTTTTTTATAAACAGAATTTGCGGAGATTTCACCTCAAGTAAGACAATATTGCCACAAAGACGCAAGAGATTACCGGAAGTTGAAGAGCGTGTGACGACTTGAGTGAAGAGAACAAACAATAAAAGTGCACATTTTAAAAAGAAAGAAGCTGCTTATTGACGTTGCATTTAAATCTTAGAAGATTGTAGGCGGCAAGAAAATAGAATTATAAAAAAAAAAACAAGAAAACAATTCTATTGGTGAGAATTACAAGAAAAGAGACTATTAAAATATAACTGATGGTTACATTTCAAGAATAAAACGATGATACCTCATTGCCAATCTATTAATATGTTTTAATTTACGCGACGAAAGTGCCAAAGTGTTTATTCATGAAAATATTTATAGAAAAGACATAGGGAAATTACGTTACGGCTATGAGAAAGTGACTGAAGTAAAGATTTCAGGTCAGGTTCATTAACATTAAAAATCTTTATTTAGAATATATAGTAATAGCATCAGACTATATAGAGTAGCAACGTTCATTGTACTAAAAATATTTATAGAAAAGACATGGAGAAGTTAAGTTACGGATGTGGGAAAGTGACCGAAGTCAATATTTCAGGTCAGGTTCATTAACATTAAAAACCTTTATTTAGATTTTATCGAAAATCTCGAGATATATAGTAATAGCATCAGACTATATAGAGTAGCAACGTTCATTGTACTAAAAATATTTATAGAAAAGACATGGAGAAGTTATGTTACGGATGTGGGAAAGTGACCGAAGTCAATATTTCAGGTCAGGTTCATTAACATTAAAAACCTTTATTTAGATTTTATCGAAAATCTCGAAATATATAGTAATAGCATCAGACTATATAGAGTAGCAACGTTCATTGTACTAACGAATGGTAGATTTATAAATGTTCAAAATGGATTCTGCGGCGAAATATTTTTTGGCATGACACAGTAACCAAATTTTCTGAGCAGTTTAGCACCATTCCTTTTCTAGGATATTGACATCCACCTTCTGATAAATTTAATTCTCTTTGTTTGCAAGTACGTTATCTAGTCCTCTATTCTGGATTAAGTGAGAAACTTTAACACTTAAAATTTTCTTTTTCCTTTCCAATTTGTCGACATAATCTATGAGACACATTCGTTTGTGTCATTTGAGAAAGAATATATTTTTTCCTCGTATTGTGGTCACACCAACAGTAAATAATGGCTTTTAATAGAAATTAAGTGACAGCATGTTTCTTCATCATCCAGTATTCTACTTAGTACGGATAGTTTCGATTCTTCTTATAATCCACGGTTTTTTAATAGTTTACTTTTTTTAAGGTTTGAGAACTTTTAAATAGTTTTAATAGTATTTTTAATAGTTTTTCTAAAGGTTTCAGAACTTTTATAGAAACATATTTGACTAATAATTTCCAGAACATGCTCGATTTACTGACAAGGATTACATATATCAGTTCATTTTATTTCATATATACTTGGTGATCTTCTGAAACATAGAAATTTAACATCTTATTGATATTATTATATCATTCTGCTTGCTCCTTAGTTAACATGTACAGTACATCCTGCCAATACCTAATAAATTGTGGAATATTCCGTTTTAATCGCGAGGAATGACGAAAAAAATATTAGAGACAGTACGTGGTTTCAGTAATAGATAGATAGATAGATAGATAGATAGATAGATAGATAGATAGATAGATAGTGTTATTGTAATATTTTCAAATATTTAATTATGCAATAAGGGAATTTCTACGGATATTTTATAGTCGTAGAACATGCAAGAAATTTATTCAGTCATTAACTTGAGAATTGTCATCAGAAAATTAATTAGTAAATTCTTTATAATTTGCTGGCACTACTAGTTATTATTATTATTATCATCATCATTGTCTTCATCATCATCATTTCCCACTAGAGGATCCATCATCTGACCTCGATCAGATGACGCTTTTCAAACTTAAAATTCCGAAATATTTTATGCGTTTCATCTTGTAGGACTGATTCGGGTCTGTGTTTTCAAATTGGATTTTTGGCACAGTTCCCAGTGGATCGTATTACCCATTAATATTATTATTGAAATCAACCGATTTACTTCATCCAAAGCTAGAAGATAAGTTTGATTAATCAAAGAGATTTTGTCAAGAGAGTGTATGTTATTTTTCTCAGAAAATCACAGAGTAAAAGTGAAAGGGAAAAACTGTTGACAGACCAAGGCCTTGCAGAATAACCGAAATATTTCTGGAACAAGATGGTGAGGAATTTAAACCATTTATTATTAACATACAATACTGAAGGGAGCTTTCAAAGAGGGTTAGAAGAAAAGTAAATAAAAAAGCATTATAAAGAGGAAAGATTATTTTATATGTCTGTCATACACTTCTCTGTGAGATGTATATGAGTATGTCAGTGTTTATGATTGAGATAAAAGATGAACTATTTCAAATTGAAAAAAGTATTTAGATTTTAAACTTTACTACCTTGACGGCAGTGGATAATTGTTAAGAGAATAATAGACAATAATAATAAAGTATATATTGTGGTAAAATTTGGAAAAGGGTACTTAGAGTCATAAGTAGACAATTGATGATTCTAGAATATATAATGAGGAAAGAAGACTTGGAGAATTTGACACATAGTGGACATATTGAAGGCAAGAAAGAGAGAGGGTAGCTACGAGTAACCTGCATAACGTGATTGTGTAAATAGATGATGTAACCAGTTGCGTGAAAGATGGTAAAAAGAAAACATTGCTTATAGTTGAAAAGGATACGAAGATATGGACAACCATAATTCCCCACGTCTAGAACGTTTATAAAAGAAGAAGAACTTTCTTTCCCTTTTTTACGTGAGATCATGTCTAAAATGTAAACTTAAACATATCATTTTCTAGTTATTCGATACTCTGATTTTACTTCTTCTTCTTCTTCTTCCTCTTCTTCTTCTTCTTCTTCTTCTTCTTCTTCTATGTGTCCTGTCCCTTCAGGACGTAGGCGATCATGGTTCTCCACGTCTCCCTATCCCTGGTGGCTTTTAGTATGTTTGCTCCTGTTACACCTCGCAGCCCCGGTTCCCTCATCCGCCTGATCAGGCCTTGCAAATATGTTATCCGCTGGCTTCCTCTGTCTCTTTTTCCTTCTATCTGGCCTGTCAGTGTCAGGTTCTTCAAGCTGCCCTTCCCCATTGCATATCCCAGGAACTTCAGTTGTCTCTTCCTGATGCTCAGTATTAATTCCCTTTTTGTTACCATTCTTTCCAACAGCTCATTGTTGCTTGCATGCTAAGTCCACGATATCCGCAGCATCCTTCTGTAGAACCACATTTCCGCTGCTTCAAGTTTTGTCCTCATTTTCAATGATATTGTCCAGTATTCACTGAAATCACATAGCAATCCAGCACTCTTTTCTTTGATTCTAGTGAAATTTTCCTGTGTTAGTACTTTAGTTTATAACTTTCCCAATATAGAAAGGATTCAGAACTATCATAGATCAGTCAGTTAAGTGCCATACATGAAACACGTTTGGGCGATCTTGTCTCGAAAGAGACATGACTAACTAGGCAGAAAATTATCCCGCAGTAGGGTGCCATTGCTTTCTGCGGTAGACTGGTTGCCAGCCAAGACTATAGAACCCAATACGTCCTGTTATTTAACCCATAACTCGAAGGAAGAGACTGATTAATATCTTTCCCAAGGGTATTTGCGCGTAAGTGAATGCAATGAATTCAACTGGAATTCGAACTCGTCTCCCCGATTTCTCGTTCCGAGTCGATATCCACTGCACCACAAGGTTTTTACTAAGATTTATGTTAATATGCATATATCTTTATATCTAAATATTGACTATAAACGTTATAACTATTACTTTTGGTTCACTATGTTGTATTATCCTATTATTCTCTTTAGAAGTTATCATACATATCTATGTCTGCCAGTCACCCCTGCTTTGAACATTGATGTTACATGCGGTCCAGTGCTCCTGCTATATATATTTAAAGATTCTTGATAAAATCCAACGAAGAATCAGCAATATTATTCGTCCTGTCCTGATATATCGGCTTCAGTTTCTTTCCTATAGCCTTAAATTAGCAACCTGTACCGTTTCTACAAATATTTTATGGCAATTGTTCTGAACTTTGGTACTTATAATTTATCAATTTAAGATGTGGTGAAATGGATATCGGCTCGGAATGAGAAATCAGTGACACGAGTTCGAATTCCATTTGAATTCGTTACAATCACATACGCACAAATACCAGTAGGAAAGTCATTAATCCGTCTCTTCTTCATTCAGCTATGAGTTAAATAGCAGAACAGATTGGATCCTATAGGCTTGGTTGCAAACCGGTCTACTAGAAAATAATGGCAAGCTACTGGGAGAACATCTTCTTCCTAGGCGTGTATCAAGTATGGCAATTAACTGACTGACTAAATAGATTAGCGGTAAGGTTTCATAGATTTACAGCTGGAGCACCTCAAGGTGGTGCAAAGGTTAGCAAGCTTGTCTCGCTAGAATAATTACAATTGAGTAGTGAGTTCAATCCTCACTGGGTGGCCCCTACTTTCATCCTTGTGCCACATCTAAGCTACACTTAAAAACACAGGCAGCTCGATATGTTGTAATGGTTAACAAGCTTGAACTTGCTAGAATCATTACAATTGAGTAGTGAGTTCAGTCATTACTAGGTGCCCCGTACTTTCGGATTTGTGCCACAGTTAAGCTACGCTTAGAAAATCACCATCAATTTACAGCTGAATGGAATAAACGTAACCGTAAATTCTATGCTTATATTTTTCTTTTCTTTCACTTCTCGCTTAGGGAATTCTCTTCCATTCCCATGATTTAAAGTTCAAAAATTTAAATACAATGTCAATTGTTAATTATTGTCTTTCTGATTATTTTTCTTTTGTTTTTGCTCCTTAGTAATGTCTCTTACTGTCTACCTCCTTTTGGACCATCCTGCATATATAATATACGTTTATTGGATTTAGGATTAATCTTTGGTAATTTTTTGTTAATATATAAATTATCATAACGCTCTGCTTATTACACTTCTGCGAATATTTGCAGAGCCATGCAGTGCAAACTTTTGAAGTGATGGGTCAGTCAGTTAAGTGCCATACGTGATACACGCTTGGGTGATCATGTCTCGAAAGAGACATGACTGACTGGGCAGAAGATTATCCTGCAGTAGTTTGCCATTGCTTTCTGCGGTGAAGTGATGGGTAATAGGCTTTATTCGGATTTTTGTAATGTAGATCTTTAGGTTCCTGAAGAAACAAAGCGTATAGAAGAAGAAGAAGAAGAAGAAGAAGAAGAAGAAGAAGAAGAAGAAGAAGAAGAAGAAGAAAAGAAAAGGAAGGAAAAAGAAAAAAGAAGAAGAATTAAATCATAAGAAAGAAGAGGAAAGAAAAAGAGGAAATAAAGAGGAAAAAGAAGAAATAAAGGAAAAGAAAAAGAAGAAGAAGAAAAATAAATAAAGAAAAAAGTGGAAGAAAGAAGGAGAAAGAAGAGGAAAGAAAAGAAAGAAGAAGAAATAAAAAAGAAAGAAGAAGAAAGAAGAAGAGAGTAAAGAAAAAAATAAGAAGTAAAGAATAAAAAGAAAGAAAGCGGAGGAAGAAAGAAGAAATAAAGAAAAAGAATGAAAAAGAAAGAATATGAAATAAAGAAGAAAGAAAGAAGAGTAAAGATGAAAAAGAAATAAACAAGAAGAAATAAAGAAAAGAAAGAAGAGGAAATAATAATAATAATAATAATAATAATAATAATAATAATGCATAGACCCGAACGTTCCAATGAAATGAAGGAAAATAATTGCGTGAATGTCCTACACTAGCAGCCTAAATGTGAAGGTCAGTGTAATTTTTAAGCATTTCAATTTCTTTTAGAAGTATATTATGATCTACATAAATTTTATTATTATTATTATTATTATTGAATTTTATAGAGATATCAAGTAACTCGTAATTTCCATTTGAAATCAAGTGACACCAAGTCTAATTTACTCCAACACATTCTTCTAATTATTTTTTTCAGATGCTTTCACGAAGTGGATACAAATGACTTGTTTAGTTTTACCATTGTTATTGCTGTTGGTGATGATTATAATACTGATGATTTCTTTTTATGTTGAGATAAGTACGTCTGAGTATAATTGGAATCTTATGACATTTTTTTTTTCGGTAATCGAGTCTTCTCATATATATGATCCATAACATATATTTTTGAAGATCAAGTGATTCCATATTCTGTATATTCTTGTTTTCTTTGCACAGAAATTGTTTTTCGAAAGAACGCTATTTACTGCGCGTTGTAAATTGTTATGCTTTTGTCTTAGGCACTTAAACAAAAGAAGAATATACAGTGCCAACCTTCACTTGAATGAAAAAACAAAAAGAAAAAGAAAACCTGGAAAAGAAAATCAGGAATAAAAAAAATTACATATTTAACGTTACTTATTACATTCTTTTATCTCATCCTTTTTGCTGGCACTTGAATAAGTCTTCGATGCTCCAAATTGAAGTAGCAATAATGATAATGGACCTTGAAGATGTAATTTCTAATGATTAGAGTGTTGATGTTGGCGATAGTTGCAGTATTTCAGATGGCGATATTGGTGATAATTATGATGGTCATGTTAAACGAAGTGTCGGCGTCTCGGTTGGGGATGCTGTCAATAGTCCCGATGATCATATTGATTAATAGTACAGAAATTGTGATGCTACCGATAGTTCCTAAAGTCATATTGATTGATTTGACGGAGTTTATATAGAATATATATGACGGTCATGTTGATTAATGTTATGTAGTTTGAGGTGGTGATGTTGTCGATAGGCACGATAGCCACTTATATAGATGTTACGGAGTGTAGACTGTTTATGTTGGCAATAGCCCAGATGGTCATATTGATTGTTGCAGAGTTTGAGTTGCTGATATTGTCGATATGACAGATAGCCACATGTATGAATGTTACGGCGTGTGAATTGTTTATGCTGCCGATAGTCCCGATGTTCAAATTGATAGATGTTGGTGATGTTGCCGATAGGCATGATGGTCATATTGATTCATGCAATGAAGTTTGACTAGGCGATATTGCCAATAGGCATGATGATCCATTATATGGATAATGCCGAGTTTAATTTGGTTATATTGCCGATAGGCCCGATGGTCATATTGATTCATGCAATGAAGTTTGACTAGGCGATATTGCCGATAGGCATGATGATCCATTATATGGATAATGCCGAGTTTAATTTGGTTATATTGCCGATATACCCGATGGTCATATTGATTCATGCAATGAAGTTTGACTAGGCGATATTGCCAATAGGCATGATGATCCATTATATGGATAATGCCGAGTTTAATTTGGTTATATTGCCGATAGTCCCGATGGTCATATTGATTCATGCAATGAAGTTTGACTAGGCAATATTGCCAATAGGCATGATGATCCATTATATGGGTAATGCCGAATTTAATTTGGTTATATTGCCGATATACCCGATGGTCATATTGATTCATGCAATGAAGTTTGACTAGGCGATATTGCCAATAGGCATGATGATCCATTATATGGATAATGCCGAGTTTAATTTGGTTATATTGCCGATAGTCCCGATGGTCATATTGATTCATGCAATGAAGTTTGACTAGGCGATATTGCCAATAGGCATGATGATCCATTATATGGATAATGCCGAGTTTAATTTGGTTATATTGCCGATAGTCCCGATGGTCATATTGATTCATGCAATGAAGTTTGACTAGGCGATATTGCCAATAGGCATGATGATCCATTATATGGATAATGCCGAGTTTAATTTGGTTATATTGCCTATAGTCCCGATGGTCATATTGATTCATGCAATGAAGTTTGACTAGGCGATATTGCCAATAGGCATGATGATCCCTGATATGGATAATGCTAAGTTTAATCGTATATATTGCCGATGGTCCCGATGGTCATATTGATTCATAAATGGCTTGAATTAGCGATATTGCCAATAGGCATGATGATCCTTATGCGGATAATGCCGAGTTTAATTTGGTTACATTTTCGCTTATAGTCCTGATGGTCATATTGATTCGGCGTAATGAAGTTTTGACTAGGCGATATTAGCGATGATCCATTAGGCATGGATAATGCCGAGTTTAATTTACAGCATTGCCCAGAAGTCCCTGATGGTCATATTGATTCATGCAATGAAGTTTGACTAGGCGATATTGCAGATAGGCATGATGATCCTCCTTATATGGATACTGCCGAGCGTTTGTATAATTTTGTTGGTATTGCTTCAGGTCCTGATGGTCATATTGATTTCAACAAGTTTGACTAGTTATTGCCGAGAGGCATGATGATTTATGGATAATGCCGAGTTTAATTTGAGTTATATTGCCGATAGTCCCGATGGTCGTATTGATTCACAACAAGAAGTTTGACTAGGTTGATATTTGTTACACAGGTACGATGATCCATTACATGGAGAAATGCCGAGTTTAATTTGGTTATATTGCCTATAGTCCCGATGAATAAGTATTGATTCATGCAATGAAGTTTGGACTAGGCGATAGCCATAACAGGTATTGATGGTCCTTGGTATGATGAATATTTAATTTGGTTATATTGCCGATAGACCCGATGACCATATTGATTCATGAAATGAAGTTTAACTAGTAAGAAATTGTTAGATAGGTATGATGATCCCTTATATGGATAATGCCGAGTTTAATTAGTTATATTTATAGTCCCGATGGTCATATTGATTCATGCAATGAAGTTTGGACTAGGCAGATATTGCCAATAGTGCATGATGATCCCTATATGGATAATGAGTTTAATCGGTTATATCGCCGATAATCCATACTATATTGACTTTATGAATAAAGTTTGAATTAGCGAAATGCCATAGGCATGATGATCCCTAGTGCGACAATGAGTTGAATTGAAGGAAGGTTTGATAGCTCTAAGTCATATTGATTCATGGAACAGTTTATTCAGGGTTATGACATTGCCATAGGCATGATGATCCCTTATATAGATAACAAGTTGAGCGAATAATATATTTAATAACAGACCTATATTGTATATTGATCTATGTAACAGTTTGATTGTGTTGATATTGTTTATGAAACAGTGATGATCCCTTATATATAAATGAGTTTAATCATATATTGTCAATGAGCATGATGATCCTTATATGGATAATGCCGAGTTTAATTTGGTTATATTGCCGATAGGCCTCTGGGTCATATTGATTCATGCAATGAAGTTTGACTAGGCGATATTGCCGAGAGGCATGATGATCCCTTATATGGATAATGCTGAGTTTAATTTGGTTATATTGCCGATATACCCGATGGTCATATTGATTCATGCAATGAAGTTTGACTAGGCGATATTGACGAGAGGCATGATGATCCCTTATATGGATAATGCCGAGTTTAATTTGGTTATATTGCCGATAGGCCCGATGGTCATATTGATTCATGCAATGAAGTTTGACTAGGCGATATTGCCGATAGGCATGATGATCCCTATATGGATAATGCCGAGTTTAATTTGGTTATATCGCCGATAGTCCCGATGGTCATATTGATTATGCAATGAAGTTTGACTAGGCGATATTGCCGATAGGCATGATGATCCCTTGTATGGATAATGCCGAGTTTAATTTGGTTATATAGCCGATAGGCCCGATGGTCATATTGATTCATGCAATGAAGTTTGACTAGGCGATATTGCCGATAGGCATGATGATCCCCTATATGGATAATGCCGAGTTTAATTTGGTTATAGTGCCGATAGGCCCGATGGTCATATTGATTCATGCAATGAAGTTTGAATAGACGATATTGCCAATAGGCATGATGATCCCTTATATGGATAATGCCGAGTTTAATTTGGTTATATTGCCGATATACCCGATGGTCATATTGATTCATGCAATGAAGTTTGACTAGGCGATATTGCCGATAGGCATGATGATCCCTTATATGGCTAATGCCGAGTTTAATTTGGTTATATTGCCGATGAGCCCTCTGGGTCATATTGATTCATGCAATGAAGTTTTGACTAGAGCGATAATTGCCAATAGGCATGATGATCCATTATATGGATAATGCCGAGTTTAATTTGGTTATATTGCCGATAGGCCCTATAGGTCATATTGATTCATGCAGCAATTTTGACTTGGTGATATTGCCAAGCCAGGCATGATGATCCATTATATGGATAATGCCGAGTTTAATTTGGTTATATTGCCTATAGTCCCGATGGTCATATTGATTCATGCAATGAAGTTTGACTAGGCGATATTGCCAATAAACGATGATCCACCTGTGGATAATGCGAGTTTAAATTTCTTGATTTGTACCGATAGACCCGATGACCATATTGATTCATGAAATGAAGTTTAACTAGGCGAAATTGCCGATAGGCTATGATGATCACTTATATGGATAATGCCGAGTTTAATTTGGTTATATTGCCGATAGGCCTCTGGAGTCATATTGATTCATGCAATGAAGTTTGACTAGGCCATATTGCCGAGAGGCATGATGATCCCTTATATGGATAATGCTGAGTTTAATTTGGTTATATTGCCGATAGTCCCGATGGTCATATTGATTCATGCAATGAAGTTTGACTGAGCGATGTGCCGATAAGCATGATGATCCCTTATATGGATAATGCCGAGTTTAATTTGGTTATATTGCCGATAGGCCCGATGGTCATATTGATTGTACAATGATTTTGACTGACGATAATGCCAGCCGACATGATGATCCCAGTATATATGGATAATGCCGGGGCCAAATTGATTATATTATGACGATATCTGGGGTCATATCGATTAAATACCAGTAAGGTTGAATGGTGACCTCTTATGAAAATGACGTGATGATCAATGCTATGAATAATGGCAAGTTTAATTTAGTTATATTGCCTATAGTCCCGATGGTCATATTGATTCATGCAATGAAGTTTGACTAGGCGATATTGCCAATGAGCAAGTGATCCATATATGGATAATACCGGAATTTAATTTGGTTATATTGCCGATAATTGATAACGTGTAACAAGTTCGTAAATGAAATTTTATTAGAAGGTAGATACCGTGACATGATGATCACTATATGGACAATGCAGGTTGTTTGGTTATATTGATGAATATGGTCATATGGATTAATACAATGAGACATTAATTATAACCCTTGAGGGCTACGATGATCCTACTATAGATAATGCTGATTATTTGATTTATATTCTTGATGATACAACAAATTTATATGGATTAACTGACCAGAGTTTGACTAGGCGATATTGCCGATAGGCATGATGATCCTTATATGGATAATGCCGAGTTTAGTTTGGTTATATTGCGACAATGGAAGTAGTTATATTAATTCATGTGCAATAAATTTACAACTAGGCGATATTGCCGATAGGCATGATGATCCCTTATATGGATAATGCCAAGTTCATTGGTGCATATCTGCTTGACAAGACGAATGATATAACCATTCGTACCAATGAGGACATTGTTAATCTGCTGGAAAATAGCGCGATAAATCTACATGAATAATGCCGAGTTTAATTTGGTTATAACCGCAGTAATTGATAACCATATGGACTATGCAGCCAATTTGACTAGAGCGATATTGCCAATAGGCATGATGATCCCTTATATGGATAATGCCGAGTTTAATTTGTATATTGCCGATGAGCCCGATGGTCATTTTGATTCATGCAATGAAGTTTGACTAGGCGATATTGCCGATAGGCATGATGATCCTATATGGATGATACCAGTTAATTCGTTATATTATGACTCATTCGATCCTGAAAATAGTTCATACAATGAAGTTGACTGAGCAGTATTGCAACCGACATGACGATCCTATCGTTAATGCAGTTAGACACAGTTATATTGACGACAGGCCCGATTGTCATATTGATTCATGCAATGAAGTTTGACTAGGCGATATTGCCGATAGGCATGATGATCCCTTATATGGATAATGCCGAGTTTAATTTGGTTATATTGCCGATAGGCCTCTGGGTCATATTGATTCATGCAATGAAGTTTGACTAGGCGATATTGCCGATAGGCATGATGATCCCCTATATGGATAATGCCTAGTTTAATTTGGTTATATTGCCGATAGGCCTCTGGGTCATATTGATTCATGCAATGAAGTTTGACTAGGCGATATTGCCAATAGGCATGATGATCCCCTATATGGTTAATGCCGAGTTTAATTTGGTTATATTGCCGACAGGCCCGATTGTCATATTGATTCATGCAATGAAGTTTGACTAGGCGATATTGCCGATAGGCATGACGATCCCTTATATGGATAATGCCGAGTTTAATTTGGTTATATTGCCGATAGGCCCGATGGTCATATTGATTCATGCAATGAAGTTTGACTAGGCGATATTGCCGATAGGCATGATGATCCCCTATTTGGATAATGCCGAGTTTAATTTGGTTATATTGCCGATAGGCCTCTGGGTCATATTGATTCATGCAATGAAGTTTGACTAGGCGATATTGCCAATAGGCATGATGATCCCCTATATGGTTAATGCCGAGTTTAATTTGGTTATATTGCCGACAGGCCCGATTGTCATATTGATTCATGCAATGAAGTTTGACTAGGCGATATTGCCGATAGGCATGATGATCCCTTATATGGATAATGCCGAGTTTAATTTGGTTATATTGCCGATATACCCGATGGTCATATTGATTCATGCAATGAAGTTTGACTAGGCGATATTGCCAATAGGCATGGTGATCCCCTATATGGTTAATGCCGAGTTTAATTTGGTTATATTGCCGACAGGACCGATTGTCATATTGATTCATGCAATGAAGTTTGACTAGGCGATATTGCCGATAGGCATGATGATCCCTTATATGGATAATGCCGAGTTTAATTTGGTTATATTGCCGATAGGCCCGATGGTCATATTGATTCATGCAATGAAGTTTGACTAGGCGATATTGCCGAGAGGCATGATGATCCCTTATATGGATAATGCCGAGTTTAATTTGGTTATATTGCCGATAGGCCCGATGGTCATATTGATTCATGCAATGAAGTTTGACTAGGCGATATTGCCGATAGGCATGATGATCCCTTATATGGATAATGCCGAGTTTAATTTGGTTATATAGCCGATAGGCCCGATGGTCATATTGATTCATGCAATGAAGTTTGACTAGGCGATATTGCCGATAGGCATGATGATCCCTTATATGGATAATGCCGAGTTTAATTTGGTTATATTGCCTATAGTCCCGATGGTCATATTGATTCATGCAATGAAGTTTGACTAGGCGATATTGCCAATAGGCATGATGATCCCTTATATGGATAATGCCAAGTTTAATTTGGTTATATTGCCGATAGTCCCGATGGTCATATTGATTCATGCAATGAAGTTTGACTAGGCGATATTGCCAATAGGCATGATGATCCCTTATATGGATAATGCCGAGTTTAATTTGGTTATATTGCCTATAGTCCCGATGGTCATATTGATTCATGCAATGAAGTTTGACTAGGCGATATTGCCAATAGGCATGATGATCCCCTATATGGTTAATGCCGAGTTTAATTTGGTTATATTGACGACAGGCCCGATTGTCATATTGATTCATGCAATGAAGTTTGACTAGGCGATATTGCCGATAGGCATGATGATCCCTTATATGGATAATGCCGAGTTTAATTTGGTTATATTGCCGATAGGCCTCTGGGTCATATTGATTCATGCAATGAAGTTTGACTAGGCGATATTGCCGATAGGCATGATGATCCCCTATATGGATAATGCCGAGTTTAATTTGGTTATATTGCCGATAGGCCTCTGGGTCATATTGATTCATGCAATGAAGTTTGACTAGGCGATATTGCCAATAGGCATGATGATCCCCTATATGGTTAATGCCGAGTTTAATTTGGTTATATTGCCGACAGGCCCGATTGTCATATTGATTCATGCAATGAAGTTTGACTAGGCGATATTGCCGATAGGCATGACGATCCCTTATATGGATAATGCCGAGTTTAATTTGGTTATATTGCCGATAGGCCCGATGGTCATATTGATTCATGCAATGAAGTTTGACTAGGCGATATTGCCGATAGGCATGATGATCCCCTATTTGGATAATGCCGAGTTTAATTTGGTTATATTGCCGATAGGCCTCTGGGTCATATTGATTCATGCAATGAAGTTTGACTAGGCGATATTGCCAATAGGCATGATGATCCCCTATATGGTTAATGCCGAGTTTAATTTGGTTATATTGCCGACAGGCCCGATTGTCATATTGATTCATGCAATGAAGTTTGACTAGGCGATATTGCCGATAGGCATGATGATCCCTTATATGGATAATGCCGAGTTTAATTTGGTTATATTGCCGATATACCCGATGGTCATATTGATTCATGCAATGAAGTTTGACTAGGCGATATTGCCAATAGGCATGGTGATCCCCTATATGGTTAATGCCGAGTTTAATTTGGTTATATTGCCGACAGGACCGATTGTCATATTGATTCATGCAATGAAGTTTGACTAGGCGATATTGCCGATAGGCATGATGATCCCTTATATGGATAATGCCGAGTTTAATTTGGTTATATTGCCGATAGGCCCGATGGTCATATTGATTCATGCAATGAAGTTTGACTAGGCGATATTGCCGATAGGCATGATGATCCCTTATATGGATAATGCCGAGTTTAATTTGGTTATATTGCCGATAGGCCCGATGGTCTTATTGATTCATGCCATGAAGTTTGACTAGGCGATATTGCCGATAGGCATGATGATCCCTTATATGGATAATGCCGAGTTTAATTTGGTTATATTGCCGATAGATCCGATGGTCATATTGATCGATGTTGCGGAGTTCGCTTTGCTGATATTGTCGATAGGAAAGATGGCCACATGCATGGATATTACGGAGTGAGTCATTTATATTGCTGATAGCCCAGATGGTGAAATTTATCTATGTTTCGGAGTTTGAGTGGGTGATGTTGCCAATATGAATGATAGCCATATGTATGGGTCCTACAGAGTATCAGTTATCTATGTTGTTGATAGGCCCGATGGTCATATTGATCGATGTTCCGTAGTTTGATTTGGTGAGTTTGCCAATGGACATGAGTGTCACATATATGGATGTTGCAGATTTCATGTAGTTTATATTGTCAAAAGTCCCAATAGTCATATTCATTAATAAAGCGCAGTTTAATATAGTGAGTTTGCCGATAGACATGATTGTCACATATATGGATGTTGTGGACTTTATTTTGATTATGTTTCAGATAGTCTCGATGATCATATTAATCAGTGATGTGAAATTTCATTTGGTGATATTGCCGATAGGCATCATGGAAAGATATATGAATGTTCCGTAGTTTGATTTCGTGAGTTTGACGATAGCCACGATGGGTCATATTGATCGATGTTCCGTCGTTTGATTTCGTGAGTTTGCCGATAGCCACGATGGGTCATATTGATCGATGTTCCGTCGTTTGATTTCGTGAGTTTGCCTATAGCCACGATGGGTCATATTGATCGATGTTCCGTCGTTTGATTTCGTGAGTTTGCCTATAGCCACGATGGGTCATATTGATCGATGTTCCGTCGTTTGATTTCGTGAGTTTGTCGATAGACATGATTGTCACAAATACGGATGCTGCGGATTTCATCTTGTTTATGTTGCTTAAAATACCGATGTTCATACTGATCGATGTTATGAAAGTTTCATTTGGTGATCTTGCTGATAGGCATGATGGAAGCATATATCAATGCTGGGCAGTTTGATTTGATGATGATGCCGTAGCCGCCATGGTCATATTGACTGATGTTCTATGTTTCAGTTGGTGATGTTGCCGATAGGCATAGTGAAATCATCTATGGATATTGCAGATTTTGAGTTAGCAATGTTGCCGATATTCATGATGGCCATTTTCTTAGAATCAGTCTGTCGTTTTTATGGTTACCCAGTGTCATATTGATCATTTTGATCAATATCATGGAAACATTATTAAAATCTTTGCGATGTCCATGATTATCATGTCCATTAAAGTGCTCATCGCGGTGCTTAAGATCATGGTATTAATTGCAGTATTTAATATCTATTAGTTAAGGAATAGTCTTGACAATCGTTTTAGTAATTACTAGCAGTATAGACCGACGTTGCTTGGGTGTAATGAAAGCTTTAAAACTAATCCATGGTCCTGGAGCTCAGACTCTTTGGACGTTAACACGAAAGACTAAAAAGCAATTGTTGTTTCCAGTTAAAGCGAAACCGTAGACTGAAAGAAAAATGAATTGGTGTAAGTCAAACTTTGATTTCCTGGTATCGATATCAAATAAGTTTTTTTCGTCGTAAACTGAATTTTGAAGGCTACATAAATCCTCTGAGTAAATGGTATCATGGCTGAGATTAAGAACTACAATTATACCTACTTAGAGCCAAACCCGAAGCAAAAACCAAAACAAAAGGGCTGAAAAAAATACAGAAATACAGGCAGATAAACAGATACACACACACAAACATCTTGCCTTATATATATATATATATATATATATATATATTATCTATTTTCTGCACTATTGTAAGAACTGCAACCTTGAAACTTCTGAATATCGTTTCTTATGTCTTTATATATGAGTGTATCTGTTGGGACGCCCGCACCTACGGCTATAATGGACTATTTCATTACTATGTAAAGTAATGGTGGCATCTACGTAGAGGGTGTGCCGAGCAGCCGATCGACAAGTCAGTCGTAGACTTCCGGTGACGACCCGGAAGTACCCATTGCTCATACTACGTCTTACGACGGTTGAGACGATTAACCCTTATTCTTGTATTGGATACTAATAACCTTTGTAAATACTATTTTCACGGAATACAAAAATTAACCTATTCCTGTTGTTGAGTTATTTATTCTTACTCACGACATAACAGTATCAAATTTGATTAAAATCGGACCACTCCTTCTATAACCCGATTTTTTCGATTATCGATTTTCGATATTTATCGGGGGTAACTCGACATAAAACCTAGCTAAGAACACTCGCAGACGCTTATCGTACAACTGTGTAAATTTTCCAGAAAATCGGTTCAGCCGTTTCGGAGACTATAGGTAACGGATACACATACACACAGACACACACACAAAGTTCCATTTATATATAAGTTTAGATATTATTAGTGTTGTCAAGGTTAATAATAATATACCTTTGATACTCTTGTCGGTGAGATTTTATTGAATTCATACATTTACCGCTGCCATTATAAGAAATGGGAAACTTATATTTTACCTCACACTCAGTAATTATTGAGCTGAGTTTCCTGATCAACATTTTCATGCATTATACCGAGTAACATTATTATTATAATGACACAGATATTGGGGATAAACCTGGCAAAGATATTAAGAGATTTTGCAATAGTAACTTAAGGGAGTTGAAGATTATATCAATTTAACTTATGTGCATATTGACATTATTCTTAAAAATTATGTTCATATTTTAACCTTATTTTAATCTTTTTTTACTATCAATATTTTTTCAAGAACTTATATGCTATCCATTCCTTTGTAGTGTTAATTATGATTGATCCCATATCTTTATTTCCTAGTTTTTTTATCGTATTTAACCAGGGTGTGAAACGTTTCTCTATATTTTGATACTTAAATAAATCAATATTCGATAAACAGTTATTTGATTAATTAAAAATATTCTGAAATCCTGAATGTGTTTTGCGTATCGTAGCATTTATTCTAATTTCAGGAAGAAATCATTTTCTGTGCTTTTATAATAATTTCGTAAACCAATAGTGTAGAAAAATAGTTTACATTTGAATTGAAACTGAATATGTTAAAAGATACGATTATATTTGTATACAGAAACAGTTATTCACCGATAATGACATCAATATTGATGCAAGAATTACTAAATAATTATCAAGGTTATTAGAAAAGAAATTTGAAAGAATACGATACATTTACAACGAAGTCGGAATCAAAAAACCTACAGAGATTGAATTATTTGGGAAGTTTTAACAAATAATGGAAAATGTGTCACCGTAATTCAAAGGCACATTACGGTAATGAATGATAACTTTATCATTATAAAAGATAGAAATTTGTTTTAGAAGAAACACAAAAGAGCTAAATTGATATATGATATTAATCCTTCTATATGGCAATTAATCTTGGAAGCCTTTCTCACAATAAAGTGCAGATTCGAGGCAATAACACATGTGATTCTACATAAGGATGCTAAGAATAACAAAGTTTTAACGAAAATGAAAACAAAAATGACACTTGTACTTAGATTCAGAAAAAAACAGTTGACATTTATCGGGTGTATAATAACGAAAGGCAGCTTCGAAAATTTAATACTTAGAGGATATACTGAAGGGAAGATGAGTATTGGGAAACATAGAGTAACCTGGATAAAATGTTTGTGTAAAAAAAACTTTAAAAAAGAAAGTGGGATTTTATTTATTTAGAAATATCTTTTAAATGTAAGAGTCTTTTTTGTGGAGATTCTAAGAATAAACCAGTAACTGATTTGATAAAAGGTAGATTTATACCTTTACCAGGCGTATTTACTTGTAACTGCATATAATGAACCCGACTGAAATTTGAACTCGACTCTCCAGTTTATAATTTTATGACATTATCGATTACACCACCAGCACAACCAAACTTTCAGCACCTAGTATTCTCAAATAGTAACCCATCTAGGTACTAACCAGGCTCGACGTGTTTTAGTGTTTTAGACGTGTTTTAGAGTGATATAGCTATAAGCCGTATATAAATTCGGTAATATCTTTTTAAATAATGGCATCGCCCCAAGCAAGGCAGTTTACAGGCACTGCTGTGCAGGGGGTTACATAGGAGGAAAGTTATGGGAAGGGTGACAGGTTATAGGGGACGTCAGGAAGTGGGTAAGAGAAGGATGAGAATACTGATGAGAGTGGCGTGGACGGAGGAAGGAGCAGAGAGAGAGAGAGAGAGAGGATGCAGGTTACATAGGAGGAAAGTTATGGGAAAGAGTGACAGGATATAGGGGGTGTCAGGAAGTGGGTAAGAGAAGGATGAGAATACTGATGAGAGTGGAGTGGATGGAGAAAAGAGCATGAGAGAGAAGATGCAGGTTAGTGAGATAGGAGATGACTATTGACTTTACATTTAAATTCTTGGAGATTGTAGCTGTCAGGGAAGCAAGTAGAGTGAAGGGAATTCCACATGTGGAAAGTGCAAGAAAAGAATCTGTGGAATAGAATTTGCGTTTACATTTTGTTGGTTTCACAGTAAAAGGATGAGACCTAGTTGCTAATCTTGTGGCTCTAGTAAATTCATATATAATGAGCTAAGTTCATCGGAGCAGAAGTTGTGAAAGTATTTGTAGAGGAGACACAGGGAAGCCACATTGCACCGGTGAGAATGTGACTGTAACTGAGCTACCAAGTCGGGTTCGATCACATTACAGATTCTCTGTTGGATTTTGTCAAGGACCCCTAGGTGGATAGCAGGAACACCCGACCAGATATGGCAGCAGCATTCAATACATGGACGAATGGTAGATTTATATATGTGCAGGATTGTTTCAGACGGGAAAAACTTCCTGGCTCTATACAGAGAACCGACCTTCTTAGCAGTGGATTTAGCTATGGATTCTATCTATGTAAAATCCGATAAAACGATCAAATTTTATAAGTTGTTTTTCTTAAGGATTATGACATCTTAATTAAAAACAGTTTGACCAAAAGCTGCAAAATATTTTATACTACCAATTTTACTCTGATTGATAAAAATAACTGTGTTAGCAAATCCATGGCTGGCAAATTGTGTATTAGTGACTATGTCTGTAAATTACAGGCTCTGGAAGCGTATGTTCTATTAAAGAACCATAAACCGGGTTTCAGAACCAAGCCATCCACCGTTTAATTGATTCTACTCGACCGGAAGTCGGAAGAATCAACAAAACCATCTTAGAATAATTAACCAGTCTATTATAAGCGCCCTCAGGCTCTTGCAGTGGATTACTACAGCGGATATTATCAACTGATTCAAAGGTATCCAAAATAAGAAGGATGTGCGTTGTGGTGCAGTGGATATCGACTAGGAATGACAAATCGGGGTGCTGAGTTCGAATTCCAGTTAAATTCCTTGCATTCACTTGCGCACATATACCCTTGGGAATGGTATTAATGGGTTAAATAATAGAACAGATTGGGTTCTATAGCCTTGGCTGGCAACCAGTCTACCGCAGAAAGCAATAGCAACGTACTGTAGGATAATCTTCTGCCCAGTCAGTTCTGTCTCTTTCGAGACATGATCGTCCAAAGCGTGTATCACGCATGATACTTAATTGACTGATACAATTTTACATCTTTGATTATTATCCATCCATTTCCAAAGACTTTTTTCACTTTGGCCTTAGAGTTTGCTCAGAAATACTCTTGCATTCCCGACAGTGAATTGGATATTATTTGAAAATATAGAAGTTCTGTTCTGATCTACAACGAATAACAATGGACTAAAAGACTTCCAATGGTTACTTTGACATGTCAGAGAGTCCATTAGATTCCGCTGAAGACTGTGACATGGTGAGATTGTTTATTCTATATAATTTAATGCATTGATACCGATAGTATTGGGTTATATAGAGATTATGGCTTATTAATAGTTACGGATTCTACAAAAATTAAAGTAGACTGTATTAGAAAAATGATCTATAGAGAAGTAAACAGTTTAGATATTAAAGTCAAAATAATTAGCAACATTAAACAAGTAGACATTTGGATGTTACCTTAGACCTTAAAAATAATTCTTTTCGATCTTTTATGAAGGTTAAGTTTAACCCGTTATATGTACATTCTAATTCTAACCATCCCCTATCAGTCATTAAGCATATACTCACTTCAACTGAATTTAGAATTAACACTAACTCTCCTAGCAATGTCATTTTCGACAAACATAGCGAATTCTATAATTCTACTTTTAGAAATAGCAGGTATAAAGGTACTACTATTAAATTCAAAAATCCCATTGGTTATGTCCATAATAAGAAGAGAAGATCTAAGAAGATCATTTGATTTATTTCCCCTTTAAATCTAATGGTTACAATAAATATTTAATAATAATGCGAAAAAATTTAAAAACATGATAACAGAATCTTCAACAAATATAAAAATTCAAAAAATCTAATGTACTGCAATGTTGCGGTAAATAATACTAAGTATAATACAACTAATACCAGTGAATATAATTCTAGAATTTCTAATGATTTTTCACTATAAAAAATTGCTTACCTAGTTCCCTAGTTTACCTTTGTAAAATTTCTACACTTGAAAATCCTAGTATTTAAAAAATTATATTGGAATGACAAAAACGCGTTTAAGACTTGTTGGTACCAGCATGTACTTATAAATATAGTACTTCGTTATCCAAGTACTTTTAGACTGCTAGTGTTAAATGGAAATTAATTAGAAGGACTCAAACTTGTAATTCCCTATACGCAACAAGTTAACCTTTGTTTTAATGAGAAATTAGAAATTATCAGATCTAAAGACAGGATTAATCTGTTAAATCAAAGAAATTAACTCACTGTTAATCGTAAACATAGTTCACCATTTATCCTACAATATGTGTAGTAATATTACGAATAATTATAGACTATTATCACCGACGTCAATTATTATTTTCCCTTATTTGCTAGGTATTTAATCTAGCATAGCTAGCCAGGTTAATATTTCCTATGAACTCTGAATTCGTTATTGTTATCTATGTAAACTTGTGTGTATACATTTGTATGTTTGTTTCTACTTCGGTTTCTACATAAGTATATATACCTGGGTACATGAATTTGTCTATGTATGTATGTATGTATGTATGTATGTGGGTGTATATACTAGTGCGCACATAAATATATTCATTTGTGTGTGTGTATATATATTAATAAATATATATATAATAACAAAATTATTGTGATATATACAGTTAAATATATAAGCACGTAAATTCACACACCAAAAAAATAAAAAATACGTACAGAAAAACAAAAAATAAATAAAAATAAAATAAATAAAAATACTGCATATATATACAAAAAAAAAACAACAACACATGCACGGATCCAATTATACATACCTATTCATTAGATCATGAAGGTAGCAGTCTTGAAATCTATATAACCCATCTTCTCTGTCCATCTTATCATCCGAATTCAGACTTTCATATATCAAAATATAGGTAGCTTTTATATAAACTTCCTAAATCAGCGTTGAATTTAACGGATAACTTGATGTGTATTAATGTGCGTTTGTATATATATATATATATATATATATATACAAGTGTGTGTATTGTGTGTATATATATATATTTGTGAATATATATATATATATATATATATATATATATATATACACAAATATATACATACACACAATGAACACACACATATATATATACATGCATGTGTATGTTCCACTTTCTCGTTCCATCTTTGAATAACTTTGTTATATTTTAAACATGATATTCAATAACATTTAGAATTTGAAATTTGTAATTTCTAGCCTTAATTTGTATTAATCGTTTTTAAATTAATTTTTAATTTTTATTTTAACGTAAAATTAATAGTCAACTAGTAATACTGATTTCTATTTGAATCTAACATTAACATAATGCACTAATAAATTGCTTTAGTTTATGTTGTCACGTGTTTCAAATTAACATTTACATGTATTTTTATTGGTCATCACAGACTGCGTAACAATGTCTCCCCTATTGAGGGGGCCTCGTTAGTTTTGAAATTTTTTGTGTGTATGTATGCGTGTGTGTGCATGTGTGTGCGTGTGTGTGTGTACATGCATGCAAGTGTGTTCTACAACTTGATGTACTTTGATTTTTGGAAGAAGGTTGTTATGGAGTTTTCGACTGACTGTACAGAGTCAAATATTTTATCATCTAAATTGTTCTATAGAGACTGGAACAAATGCAAGTTCTGTTTTGCAATATGCTGTTTTGCATTTTCCACCGCCACAACGCAAAAGAACATATTGCAAAACAGAACTTGCAGAAGCTTAAATAGTGGAAATGGTACCCCCCCCACTCAGCACCGACCGTATTCTACTGAGTTGACTCCTTTAGATTTCCACTTGTTCCATTTTTTTTAAAATCATATCACCCCGAGCAAGGCGGTAACGCCACTGATGTGCAGGGGGCTACGTAAGAGTGAAAAGATTAGAAGAGAGAAAGCCGGAAAAGTGAAAAGATTAGAAGAGAGAAAGCCGGAAAATCACATCCTAAACAGGGAACAAGGGATGAGCCTCTACACCTGTTCAATAGACGTGGATAGAGTGTGAACCGGGCAATAGGTTAATCTATCTACTCCAATTAGTCTATCTACTCCAAATAGAACAATTTAGATGATAAAATATTTGACTGTAAAGTCAGTCGAAAACTTCATCTAAATAAACCTTCTGAATGTTTTCTTTTTTGTCGAAACTAAAAGCGCATAAGATGGTGAATGTATAACTTTTCATTCCCAATCTTTACGGCATTCATTTGTGGAGAAAATGTCAATATTCAACAAAGTTTGGCTCACAAGTGAATGTTGAAAGGTTTAAATCTCGAACACACAAGAGATCGGAACCAAAACAAACGCCAGTGTCATAGGATAATTTACGAAATTTTCCTCACTTTTTCAAGTCGGTTTCTCTGCAATTGGTAAGTTAGTTCTTGAATGGTCGTATTCTTTCTGTTGATTTATCTGATTTTACTTCACCTTATTTAATTTTAATTTTTTTTTTTTTGCCTCTTATTTTTTCTATTTATTTTTGTTACTAACCTAAGTTCCTTGCTAGATTTCGTAAATTGCTTTTGATTCTTAAGGTTTTGTTTTGACTTTTACTAGTTAAAACTTAGTAAACGCATGTTTTTTTTTTCAATTGGAGTAGATAGTAGCTACTATCGCCCGGTCTCACACTCCACCCACTTCTTCTGGTCAGGAGTAGAGGTGATCGGCTTGTTTATTGTTTAGGAAGGGGTTCCCTTTTCATCTCTCTTTTTTCGGTCCTGCTGTCGGTTCGGCTGGAAGCTCTTTTGCAGTTTCCGCCCACGTCTGTTGAGAGGCAGGGGCTTGTCAATTGTTCCCTGTTTGGGACGTGGTTTCCGGCTTTCCCTTTTCCAATCTTTTCACTTTTTTTTTTTTTTTTTTCAATTGGAGTATATAGACAAACCTATCACCCGGTTCACACTCCACACACGTCTATTAAACAGGTGAAGAGACTCATCCCTTGTTCTCTGTTTAGGATGTGGTTTCCGGCTTTCTCTTTTCTCTTTTCCAATATTTTTACTCTTACGTAGCCCCCTGCACATCAGTGGCGTTACCGCCTTGCTCGGGGTGATATGATTAAAAAAAAATATTAGTTTCCTATTTATTTATTTATTTTATTTTATTTTTTTATTTTTTCGGAAGAGGACCAACACATTCAACTAGTACTCTGCTGAAAGGTTCTTCAAATGCTGGAATAGGTTTCAGAGGGTCGGACGGAATCTTTTGATTTGGTTTTCCAACCATCTGGCATGTGCGGCAGGAGTTACAGAAATTGACGACATCCTAAGTTTCGACCAGTAAAAATGATTTAATATTTCTTCACAGGTCTTATTTATTCCTAAATATACTGACATTAGAGTTTCATGAGCTATGTTTAATATTTCTAGTCTATATACTTTCGGGACAACTATTTGGTTTGTTATCTTCCGCTCCTCATTTAGACTGGCATCCACTGGGCGCCATGTCCTCATTAAAATGCATCTCTCATATAAAAACATTTGTTTAACTTTTCTTGCTTCTTCTAAAGGGAGTATTATACTTTTTCAAAGACAAACTTCAGGATCTTTTTCTTGTTTAATGACAAGTTGATTTTTTTTTTTCAATTGGAGTAGACAGACTAAACTATCGCCCGGTTCACACTCCACCCACGTCTATTGATCAGGTGAAGAGGCTCATCCCTTGTTTCCTGTTTAGGATGTGGTTTCCGGTTTTTCTCTTTTTCAATCTTTTCACTCTTACGTAGCCCCCTGCGCATCAGTGGCGTTTTCTCCTTGCTTGGGGTGATATGATTAAAAAAAAAAAATTTATATCAACAATGAAAATAGTGCGTTAACTTTTGTAATGATCTGATAGTTTGAGTGTATCTAATTACAATAAACTAAATGAATGGTGTTGTTATTTGTGCTGTCTTCGGAACTTTTATAAACATTACTGATCTTTCTTAAACAAAACTTTATTATTCGTTCTTCGAAGATATAATTTGAAAAGTTATTATTAGTGAATGTCAGTATAATATTACTTAATTTTTTACACAAAATATTTTAGAAATTAAATACACTCTATTAAATATTTTATATCGGATATTTTATATTGAAGAGGGTATTTCAATGCAATGCTTAACTCAGTCCTATAAAGCGAGCTCTACAAATGACTGGGGTCTAACTGTCAACACGCGAAAGTTACTTGCTAGAACCGGATTAAGAGATTAAGTATCTTTTAAAGGAATTTTTACTTTTGGATTTAGTATGTAGAATTCGATCGGGATTCAATCTTGCCTAGAAGCAATCGGATGTCTAACCGTACTGATGTACAGATCTGTCTGCGGATATATATATATATATATATATATATATATATATATATATATATATATATTTCAGTTGAATTTCCTGCCTTTACTTACGTGCAAATAGCCTTGGGAAAGATATTAATCCGTCTCTTCTCTCCAGTGATGGGTTAAATAACAAAAGATAAATTGGGTTCTATAGCCTTGGCTAGCAACCAATCTACCGCAGAAAGCAATAGCAATCTACTGCAGGATAATCTTCTGCCCAGTCAGTCATGTCTCTTTCGAGACATGATCGCCCAAAGCGTGTATCACGTATGCCACTTAACTGACTGATCTGAATAAAAGGATTGAATAGCAGAGCAGATTAGATTCTATAGCCTTGGCTGGCAAGCAGTCTACAGCAGAAAGAAATGGCAACTTACTGCGAGATAATCTTTTGCGTGTATCACGTATGGCACTTAACTCACTGAAAGTTCATTGTTCATGATACGGAAGTAAGTAATGTTTATTTATTTTATTTGAATTCGCAATATTTTATCTTTAGGCAAACTTTTTCAGTGCGAAATTCCCAAAAGATTAAGATTTCTTTCACATAAAAATATAAAGTTAATAGACATGAAATATTTTTCTCTATGCTTTTATTCTTAAGCAATGACGACAATAAGTATAAAATTATTTTTATGAAAAATTTATGTATTGTTTTAAAAGTATATTGAACTTTTCTGTCATTCTTCAATGAATAGAAAACAATAAAAACAAAGTTAAAGTTTTCCACTGTGAAGTTAATTCTAAAAATGATACCTATTAAAGAATTTATCACAAAGCTAATGTCAAAACCTAAATACAATAAATTTAATGTCTTACAACTATTATAAATATACCACAAAAATGTAAGGAAGAAAACAGTGTGTTGTCAATATTGTCTTTCCATTTTTTACATTTTTTCGTTTAATTTAAAGAATTTTCTCAGAGAAAGTTAATTTATTTTTTTTACTTTATGCTATTATTCTTCATAATAACGAATATCTTGATAATAAAGTTCATTTTTTACGGAATAATTTTGTTTTCTTTATGTATCTTGATACCGTCCTTGTAAGAAAACAAAAAAAAAAAAGAATGTAACATATTTAACTACTAATTTTAAAAAAAACTATGCATAAAATGCTTATTTGAAAAGATTTGCTTTATGCAAATCTTTTCAAATAAGCATTTTATGCATAGTTTTTTTTTAAAAAACTTAAAACTTAATTTAAGATTTTTTCTATAATATCATTCTTCATTGCAAAACTTGATTTTTATAAAATAATTATTTATACACGAGCCTTTAAAAACATTCACGTCGAAATTTACTAATTGCTTTATGATAAACAAAAAATTAACCAGTAAACTATAAAATATTAAAATAGTTAATTTTATTTAGATAACCGTATTTTATGGAAGACGAGGTGATTAATGCGTAGTCTGCTCATAAAATATGATTATTCAAAAGTTTTAATGATGGAAGTCCAATTCATGATGTAACTTCAATATAAAACGGACCCTGACCAGTGAAACAATTTGGAGATTCTTTGGTACTACGTAATTTCTTATTAAAAACAATGGTCAGTAACATAAGTGCTGTGGGAGAGTTACACACTTAATAATGGACTCTTCTTTGCCTATATTAACCGAGAGTTAATTACTCTCGAGGACATGTGCAGGAGTGAGAGAGACTCTCATGAGAACTCTCGTGTGGGGAGTGAGCAAGAGCGACAGAGACACTTGTTGCCAGTACGACTTCAGTTCAGCGCAAGCTATTATTGCTTCCCTCTTTATATCTCTTTATATCTCTTTGTATTTTTTTGTATTTCTTTTTGACGTAATATATGTTCTTGAACCTACCACCTTGTTGACTTATTATTTTATGGTCCCATACCGGGTCCATATCAATAAGATAACGAAAGGATTCCCACATTCATACAAACTTTAAAATTCTCGATTATTCATCGTAAACAATTAAAATATAAATTCCATACGCGTTTTAGAAGCAACATGTAATTTTTACAAAATAATAGTTCAAGCTAAGTTTTTTTTATTTCAACATTTCAAAATCTTTCTCAAGATGTTAAAAAAATACAATGTAACAGATCGTTTTGTTAATTATGAATAACAAAATAATGTTTCCGTATTTGTCTTCCCTCAAGATCATAGCGAAAGAAAATTATGGTCAAAGGCATTATATTGAGACATAATCCCTGACAAAACAAGCACTTGTTTGTGAAATATATTTTCCATGTGGTTATGAAACGTACTACCCAGAAATCTGCCATCAATATTTGATCACTTTCTATAAGCATATTACCTAGCCTTAAACCAAAACCAACAAACAAAACTTCTGCTTCTGTTCAAAATCTGCAAAATGATGAATTGGCATAGTTTCTAGAAAAAGATAAAATCTTTACTTTTGTTATGGTAGAGTTTACCCAAGGACTCATAAACACTTCCAACTATAAATAAACAGCAGTTTCTGCTTTGTGGCAAAAGTATATTCCAGCTGAGACTGGAATGCGATTCACCTCTTAGTTGCATCTTTCTTCTTGAGCAGAGTGCGGCTTGCTTGTATGTCTGTCCCAGGACGGACATGCAGAGAAAAATTACACTGTGGGATTCAAAACAACAGGGTGCCATCCTCCCTAGGCTTTACCGCTTCCTCTGGAGTGGTTTGAGTTTATTGCCCGGCACCTGAAAAAGGTGAAGTGCGGACGGGGTTTGGGAATTTTCCTACAGTACTGCCGATAAACCGACCTAAAAATCTAACCTTGTGTCGCATCCATGGCATGGTGGGTGCAGTAGTAGATATTGAATTTTATTTCAGCAGAGAGCTCTGACAGCCGGATCATACAGTCACTATGGTGACCTTCTCATTTTGTATATGTTTTGTACTACTGTTCTTTGTTAACAACAACTTGGAGACGAGGGCTCTTAGGGACACTTGAGAAACCTAACACGACTGCATGGAAATTGTCTATATTGATATAAACTTGGACGTTCGGAATTCTGTTTGTCGTACTTGGTAATCCAGAAAGGAAACCGAATGAAAAAACTGTAACTAATTTACACTAAACTTAAACGCGCGCCGCTAAACTACAAGAATTAATTTTTTCAAGGACAAAAATACGCTCCTGAGTGATTAAGAAATTAAAATTATTTGTTTATTCACTTCAGTTAATTTTTTATTTCTTTATTTCTTTATTTATTTAATTTTTTTTGTTTTTTTGTTATTCAAACAGAAGAAAAGTTTTCACCTTAATTTAGTTGTGTTCGGTTTAATCCCAAAGAAAGACACGTACAAACATGGACGAATCTAAATCTACCATGCTCGATTTTGAACAGCAAAACAAATGGGAATTTTAACGGCAAGAGAAGCAACTTGAGTAGCAAAAAAGAATAGAGCAATTTCAGGTGAATATACGAAAATAACAAATTCAAAAGCAAACTGAGAATGAACGGCTTGAATTAAAAAAGTAATAATAAAACAGAAATCAGGCATCAATAACTAGAAGAAATTTTACTCCAAACTCAACAACAGCAAAGAAACTTACTTGAACTGGTAAACAAGGGACAAATTAGTGAAAACGACAATACATTCTCACAAAACACGATCTGAAGCGCAAAAGACATTTTTACATAACTTTATGACTTTCGCCACCTATTTTAGAAGATTCGAAGATTTACAGCCACAGATTGCATAAACTGGTCGGACTTCTTCAAAAACTGTGCACCACAGAGCATACCAAATTTTTTATCTATGCTTGACCTCGTAAAATATGCGAAATGACATTTACTGATGCACTTAAACTTCTTACAGAACTCTTTCGTCCTAAGATTTCACTCTTTCATAAGAGACAGAAAGAGGTAGAAATGTACAAATTTTACCAGGATAGATTACACTACATTCGTATCGGTCATGAAGAAGCATTATGACGATTTTAAATTGTCAGAATTGAGTGCCGATAATTTCAAGTGTCTGATATTTGTTCGGGGACTTGTTTCAGTTAAAGACGTTGAAATTAGACGTAGAGTTCTGAATAAATTGTAAAATGAGCCAATTTTTACTCTATAATAAATAGTGGTAGACAGTCAGAGATTTGTAAGTGTATGCCAAGATTCGGAAGATATCGAGGAATAACATAATAAAGTACACCAAAAGAAAAAACAATTTCATTCTACCACTAAATCAAACCAATCAAAAACGAAACAAGACAACTTGCCCCCTAACCCGTGTTCCGATTGTTGTTCACTACATTGGTTAAAGAACTGCCTTTACTTGAATAAAATGCCTAAATTGTAGCCGTGTCGGGCACAAGAGCTCACATTGTCGAGCGAGAGAAGAGGTTAATAGCTGCGAAAAACATAAAATCAGTTTAACAAGACGAGTTAAATATTAGAAAATACGTGCTAGTACAAATTCTAAATAGAAATATTAAACTACAGTTGGATTTTGTTTCAGATTTAACAATCATAAATTTACACACTTGTAAAAAATTCAGAAAACTAACCTTGTTAAGAACTAATAAAATGGCCAGTTCCGTGACAGGGGAGAAAATCAAATTTAAGTGAGAACTTATCACTAATATAACTTTTCAAGAAAGGGCGTTAAAACTAAAAACTTTCGTTTTAAAGAAAACAAAATTTGTTTTCAGCACAGACTTAATGGAGAAATTTAAGTTGTGGAAAACGCCAATTATTTAATTTTGTCAAAAACTCGAAAACCTGACCACCATGGCAAACAACCTAATAAAATATTTAAAAGAAAATTTTCCGGAAGTTCTTTTTGGAGGCCTTTGTTGGTGTAATAAGATGACGGCAAAATTCGAGTTAAAAGATGAAATCCTGTCAGTGTTTTAAAAAAAAGACGAAATGTTTCTTTCACCGCTTTACCACAAATATATGAAAAACTCGACAGACTAGAAAAAAACCGGTGTTTTGTCAAAAATTCTGTACAGTCAGTGGTTTTTACCGACCGTCTATGTGAAGAAGAAGTCAAAGGAGATCTGGGTCTGCACCAATTTCTTGATGAGACTTAATGCAGCACTCAAAGATCAACCCCAGTGAGGCGTATCTTCAAATAGAGGAAGAATGTTCTAAGTTTTATCAGTATCAACACCTATCGTGGTTTGTACAAGTTCGAACATCTACCGTTCAGGGTAAAGGTTGCGCCGGCAATTTTCAACAAACACTGGAAACTATGCTGAGCGACTTTGAATTCGACATATTAATGATCAGTCAAAATGTAGAACAGCATAAAGAACATGTTCATAAAGTATTCGTAAATATTCAGGTGTAGGGATTCAAACTGAAAGAATCCAAATGCGACTTTTTATGGAGCGGATTAAATACTTGGGACACATTATCGGTAAAGATGGCATAAGATCAGATCCAGAACGGACTACAGCAATCAAGGACATGCTAGCTTCCGAAAATGTCTCTACCTTCAGTCAGTTAAGTGCCATACGCGATACACGCTTGGGCGATCATGTCTCGAAAGAGACATGACTGACTGGGCAGAAGATTACCCGCAGTAGGTTGCCATTGATTTCTGCGGTAGACTGGTTGCCGACCAAGGCTATAGAACCCAATCTGTCCTGTTATTTAACCCATAACTGGAAGGAAGAGACGGATTAATACCTTTCCCAAGGTTATTTGCGCGTAAGTGAATACAATAGATTTAACTGGAATTCGAACTCGGCTCCCGGGCTTCTCATACCGAGCCGATATCCACTGTACCACAACGGACATCCTCTACCTTACAAAGGTTGAAAAACTACTACCAGGTGTTTATAATGAATATGCACAATTTATGAGCTCCGCTAAATAAACTTTTGAAAAAAAGATTAGGATTGGGGAGTGGACACCTAAATGCCAAGAAACTTTCGTAAAAATAATGTAAGTCTTGACGTTGGACTTTCCCCCCAACTATAACACAGACCTAGACATTATAGTTGCCAGCGACGGCAGCTAATATGGAATTGGAGCATGTATTATGCATAAGATGCCAGATGGATCTCACAGACCAATAACTGATGCGTCGAGAACACTTCTTCCTGCAAAAAAGAATTACACGCAAACTGAAAAGGAATCGTTAGGAATTATTTTCGCTGTAACGAAGTTTCACCTGTACATTCACGGTAGACACTTTACATTGCAGACGGACCATAAACCGTTACTGACCATCTTCGTTTCTAAAAAAAAGGCCTGTCTTTGCATACAGTAAATGGACTGCGAAGATGGGGAATTATCCTTTTACATTATAACTTTAAACTGGAGTTCCTACCTTCTCGAAAAACTGTCAAGTCAACTGACTGTCCAGATTAATCCCAAAACACAGAGAACCTCTTCAAGATACTTTTATTGTTTCTCTTGAACAGAAGAATTTAAACCCACATTATGCAACACAGTAAGGGAACTCCCTGTAACTCTCGACCAAATCAAACAAGAAACTCTAAACGATGAGTTTATAAGATATGCCAAAACAAACATTTGCGAAAAGGACAAAGTGGCTTCAGATATTTTCTCTTTATGCGATGAAGTACTGCTATATAGTGTACGAGTCGTAATTCCCACAACACTACAAAGAAGAATTCTGAAAGATTTCCATGCCGGACACCCAGAGATTGCAAGTATGAAAAGCCTTATGCACAGTTATGTATACTGGCTGAACAGGTATAAAAATATCAAAACATCGTAAAATTCTCTAAAGGCTGTATTTGGCAGCTAAGGCACCTCCAATCAAATATAGTACTTGGCCCAAAACGGACGAAACATGGTCTCGAATTCATATAAATTTTGCGGGCTCGCTAGACGGATTCTACTATCTTATAGTAGTCGATAGTTTTTCTAAGTGGCCTGAAGTTCTTAGATGTAAAAATCCCTCTTCAGAACTGACAATCAATTTGCTACACGAACTGTTCACCAGATTTGGTGTAGTCAATTGTTTAGTATATGACCCTGGGACACAATTTACGTCTTGCGGTTTTAAAGATTTTTGTGAGACATTACAGTTCAATCATATCACGATCGCTCCATATCATCCAAGGTCTAACGAACAGGCCTAGCGTTTCATTGACACACTGAAAAAAGTGATGAAGAAAGTTAGGAACACTCCCACAGAAAAAGCTCTACAACTTTCTTCAGGTGTATAGAATCACGTCCAAAGACGACACGCTATCATTTATTACCCCCAGCCGAGGTAATGTTTGCGCGTAAAATCAAGTGTGTGTTCAACGAGCTACTTCTAAACAAACATAATCTAGACGAACAAACACAGCACCTACAAAACGCTACCAACCCGAAGAAAAAGGTTTCTTTTTTTTATCTGGATGTTTCGGGGTAATAAATCTTTCTGGTAAATGAGTAAAACTGAGCAAAGAGTGGTTTACATAATTAAAGGTCTCCAGTTTACTCAGAAAAGACATTCAAACCAAATCAGAAAGTGCCTGTCAGACGATGCTAACAGCGCTCCACCTGAAAAGAAAGAAGTCATGGATGTCATTTACGATACTTTTGATATGCTGATTCCGCAAGCGGTCTCGGAACATCGCCGTTTGTAAAAGAAAATTGACGGACTTTATCGTCTTCAATGCAAAGAGAATAAAGTATTAAGATTCCTGCGCAGTTGATACTTAGGAGTGAGGTTTTATCGTAATTTACTCATGCCCACATGAATTCTTCCAACTATAAATAAGCGGCAGTTTCTGCTTTGTGGAAGAAGTATATTCCAGCAGATAGCTTAGACAGCCGGCCCAAACAGTCACGTTGGCGACCCACTTATTTTGTATATGTTTTGTACTATTTTTCTTTGTTAATATATTTGTTTAACTCTGTTTCTTCTTTGTGTCTTTATTTCTGGTTCCTAACAAGGCAACGGCGACTTTTGAAAAATTTTATCAGAATATTGATCAATAGGATTTTGTTTCAACAGTTACATGCTGTAAATCAAATAATCATATGTACATTCAATTTATTGATTTTTTATTGGAAGCATTCCAATGGTTTTAATTAAGATTTTTGAAAATTTGCGATTTGAATGTCATCATGCTGATACATATACAAACTTTTTTCTTTGAATTAATATTTCAGCACAGGTCACAAAGCAATGAAGTAATTCGTTATCTTAGTAAGATAAAAATTGATAATAAGAAAAAAATTAAAAGAGCATATTAATGTTATGTCACCAAAAAGATTGAGACAAACGTTATGATTCTAATATTATTCTCAGGTTATTTGAATACTTTATTACAGCTCGGTCATTATATAACATACTTTTTGATGATTTTAAAATACCCAGTGTGAGAACACTAACAGCTTTGTCATTAGAAGTTTCAAAATTAGATGACTTTTTCTTTGTGACATTTTAGTGAAATCTCTAAAAATCAGAAAAAAGTTAATTCTTTTAGACAATGAAGTATATACCAAGTTTACTTTACAATATTATTGAGGAGACATTTGGTTTGGATGAGATATTTTGAGGGATTAGCAAAAACAGTATTGGATATTTGGGTAAAATATTTAAATGGAGAACCTAAAATTACATTTAAAATGATCTCAGTAGCAAAATTAGAGGAAACCTTTTCATATGAAAAAAGTTATAAATGCAATCAAAAAGTCAAGTGTGATAGTATGTGACAATAACAGGACCTGCCAATATTTTATTTTTAAATTTGACATTGATTTTAATAATCTTTATATAACTAAAAATGACTTGTAGTTACTTTTTCATTATGTTCACAATTTTATAACTATTCGGAATAACTGTATCAATGAACGGACTTCTGGATTATTGTTTTAATCTGAAATGAGAGCAAAATGGTAAATTATAAAAGCTCTTTTTGTGTATAAAAAACTCAGTTTGTTAACCGATGTACTAACTTACCTAAAACCTGTTGCGCAACAAAATGCTTTCCAATGCTTAAAAGTTTTTTGTGAACAAACTGTAGCCATTATTAAATGAGAAGAATACTGAAGAAACAGTCACTCATTTAAGTGCCATACGTGATACACGCTTAAGCGATAATGTCTGAAAAGAGACATGACTGACTGGGCAGATGATTTTCCCACAGTACGTTACCATTATTTCTGCGGTAGACTGGTTGTGGACCAAGGCTATAGAACCGAATATGTCCTGTTATTTAACCCATAACTGGAGGAAAGAGACGGATTAATACCTTTCCCAAAAGTATTTGCGCGTAAGTGAATGCCATGAATTCAACTGAAATTCGAATTCGGCTCCACGATTTCTTGTTTCAAGCCGATATCTACTGCACCACTCAGTTAACTTTATTGAAAAAAAATTATCTGTGTCAATGTGATACTAAGAAAGGTGATCCACTGAAATAGATATCAGATTTAGATTATGAAATTCTGTTAATTTTTTCTAATTACGGAAAAATGACAAAGCGAATGAGAAGAAATCAAGGCAAAATAATGAAATCATTAATAAGAGAGACTAGTTTAACCAGTTAACATACATGCAATACCTTAACTGATGTTTGTAGATATTTGATAAATATTCTTCTATGTGCCCTGTCCCTTCAGGACGTAGGCGATTATGGCTTTCCTCGTCTCCCTATCCCTGGTGGCTCTTAGCACACTTTCTCCTTTTACACCACGCAACCCCCGTTCTGTCATCCACCTGCTCAGGCCCTTCAAATATGTTATCTGCTACTTCCCTTGTCTCTTTTTTCCTTTATCTGGCCTGTTAGTATCAGGTTCTCCGAGCCGTCTTTCCTCATTGCATGTCCCAAGAATTTAAGCTGTCTCTTCCAGATGTTCAGTATTAATTTTCTTTTAGTTTCCATCCTTTCCAAAACTTCATCATTGCTCACATACCCGATCCATAATATCAGCAGCATCCTTCTGTAGAACCACATTTCAGATGCTTCAAGTTTTTCCTTCATTTTTGATGATATTGTCCAGCATTCACTGCCATGTTAAAGAACCCACATCATATAGCAATCCAGTACTCTTTCTTTGTTTCTAGCCAAATTTTCCTGTCTCTTAAAACTTTACTCAGCTTCCGGAACGCGTCCTTTGCCATGCTAATTCGCCTTCGGATCTCTGTGTCACACTTTCTGTCTTCTATTAGAACACTTCCTAGTTATTTAAACTTCTGTATAATTTTATAATGCTTGGTGAGTTTACCACAGACTATTTAGAAATTGAATGTAAGCATTTTAGACAAAATTTTGGAGATGTATATTTTATAACAGTTCAAAATATTATTGACAAATTTCACTATAAAAAATAATACTTCTTGAATTACATTTGATGTCAAAGAATTAAGCTTTGGTCCAAGCCATAGTTGCTCAAAATATGGAAATTTGTTGGATGAAATTGGTTGCTAAACATTTGATAACTTACCAGACCTTAAAAATAAGATTTCTAAAGATATTTAAATATCATTTTTGTATATAGAAGCTTATCTTACAAAAGAAGATTGTCCCGCAGGATAGGAAATATTTAATAATATTAGCTTTTATTTTTATTTTGAAGAATATGAACATTTTTTAAGGAAATAGATTGTGGAAATTTTAAAATTCCACTGGATATCACCAGATACAAAGTAATAATATAAATATTATCTAGTTGGTTTCTATTATTACAAGCAGAGCGTCTTCATTGACGTCGGAATGTCGCCTGCGGCATAGTTTGGTTATGGAGGTTAAAATAACTCTGACGAAATCAGCCAAACCGCTTTTTGACCGTACGAAGAAGTGGAGCACAATGCAAGTAAACCTTTTAAATTATTATTTTTTTTTTGTCGCACTTCCGACACTTACACTTCAGTCAGATACAATCTTGGGCGATCATGTCTCAAAAGAGACATGACTGACTGGGCAGAAGGTTATTCCGCAGTAGGTTGCCATTGCTTTCTGCAGTAGACTGGTTGCAAGGCAAGGCTATAGAACCCAATTTGTCCTATTATTTAACCCATAACTGGAGGAAAGAGACAGATTAATATCTTTCCCAAGGGTATTTGTGCAGAAGTGAATGCAATTAATTCAACTGGAATTCGAACTCAGCTCCCCCATTTGTCGTTCCGAGTCAATATCTTCTGCACCTCAACGCACATCCCACTTACACTTAAGTAACATTTAAAGTCAATGTTATTGACATAATCATGATAGTTGGGTTCGAATCTCACCAACATCGATTCCCCACGAAGGTGACTTCTCCTTCTAATCGATATAGGGAAGTGAAACTAGCATGCGGTACCTTTGAAAAGTGTATGAAAACCAGACTAAAAATTGACCAAAGCTTTGTGTGTGAAATTGGGCAGACGGTATTATTCTGAAGCCGTCGCGTTAGCATCAAGTCACCAGTCATAATGACTGAGGGTTTCTGTGTGATGGCATTGCTCAAACTTCTGATCACATTTGATGATGTGATTCTGTCATACAAAATGCAACTAAGGTCTGCTCAACTTAGTTGTAGTATAAACCACGTGTGATTGAACAAACATAATTTTCCCTGAGAAGAGTCTGCCATAGGTATTGGGTAGCTGACCTAGCAGACGAGTGTGCTTATAAAATGGGTGTAGCCAGGCATTCAATTCACACACACACACACACACACATACACACACAGTGAGACATACACACACATACACACACACACACACACACACACACAATCATATTTAAAATATACGTGTTAAGAAGATTTGGAGGGTCAGGGTAGTGGTCTGCTTGTGGGTAGAGTAGTAGGAATTTGTTTCATTTTAAAAAGAGGTCTGAGGTCTAAAATATATTATATCATATGAAAGATACTGTGCATTCTTTCTACATCAGTAAACACACACACACAGACACACACACAGACACACACACACACACACACACACACACACACACACACACATATATATATATATATATAGGATAGGTATGGATGGAATAAAATTCATATCCAAAGAAATACTATTCTTAAAAATTGCTCAATACAAAGTAGAGCGAAAAATATTTATTTAGAAGTTATAACATAAATATGTGATAATATCACTACAAAAGTATCAATTTTGTTTCCACATTATCTGTGTTTTATCACTTGATAAGATGCAGATAGTATCAAAACGAAATGGCTTCTGTTGTAGTGATATTATATCATATTCATGGTATAAATTCTAAATAAATATTGTATATATATATATGTATATATATTGTGTATCGAGGCAGCAAATAATTTTCTAAACATATGCTGTTACATATAAGAGGTAACGAATGTCTATTATGTTTAATCATGAGCCGTTCTAAACGTCGTATTTTGGTTTTAATTTCAGTTGAAAATAGACAAAAATTCTCCAACATTTGGATAATTTTTTATTAATTTGGTTCTAAGCTTTCGGCTCACATGAGTCATCTTCAGAGAGGTTATTTAGACTGTAATACAATAACATCCGCCATCACCGACGATTTTATTTTGTGTTGACATAAAACTCCGCTTGGTAACGGCAATAGTTACCAAAAATAATAAACGCAGTTCTCAAATTTGCAATGCGGTTTTATGACGTCACACCGCGTGATAGCGCGAAATGACAACAAAACCATTAAATCAAATGCAATGTAATGTGTTATGTCCGGATATAAAGGTGATTTTATTGAGTGTTGGTTGTTTAGATTTGATGTACATGGCCCCCAATATAATGTTAAATTATCCAAATGTTGGGGAATTTTTGTCTTTATTTTCAACTGAAATTAAAGCCAAAATACGATGTTTAGAACGGCTCACGATTAAACATAATAGACATTCATTGTCTCTTATATTTAACAGCATATGTTTAGAAACAATATATATATATATATATATGTGTGTGTGTGTGTGTGTGTGTGTGTGTGTGTGTGTGTGCTTACACATATACGCACGCACTATACGTGCACACACACACACACACACACACACACACACACATATAGACTGTGGCCACTCGATGATAACTTTACTGTCCACTTGTATATGACACATTTAGAGAAATTCCAATCAAGGAAATATATATATATATATATATATATATATATATATATATGAAGATATGAAGTAGAATCCTTGGTAGTTGGTAAGGTAAATTCCACAGAAGATTAAATCCAAAGAGAACTCAATGTTAAAATTTAACAGAGTATTATAATAAAGAACATAAGTTGGATGCTTTTATAAACCCATTTCGCGGCTCTATGTGTGTGTGTGTGTGTGTGTGTGTGTGTGTGTGTGTGTGTGTGTGTGTGTGTGTGTGTGTGTGTATAAAGAGAGAATTTGTCTGTTTGAGTATGTTTGTGTGTGTGTGTGAAGTATCTAATTTTAAGAGTAGAGGGTGAGATGTACTTGTAAATATTAATTATAATTATGTTGCGTCATCTGTCTTTATTTTTCAAATAAATTATTGTAATTATTCGCACTATTTGGTTTGTTATCTTTATCTTTATTGAAATTCGTGACATTTCTACCGTTGTACGCTTTGGCCTTTTTCAAGTGACATTTGTTACAATTTCGAACAAAACCCTTTATTAAGTTCATGGGTATAGATTGTTCTAATTCCATCTGTCATGCTTTTGCATATCCCAGTTTCAGTTGATTCCATTTGATATCTCAACTCTTCAAGTCTTTGTTTTTTCTGCTGTTAAGTTTTGGGACTTAGTAACCGTTAGGATGTGCGTTGTGGTGCAGTGGATATTAACTCGGAGCGGCAAATCGGGGAGCCGAGTTCGAATTCCAGTTGAATTCATTGCATTCACTTACGCACAAATACCCTTAGGAAAGTATTAATCCGTCTCTTCCCTCCAGTTTTGGGTTAGATAATAGGACATATTGGGTTCTATAGCCTTGGCTGGCAGCCAGCCTATCACAGAAAGCAATGGCAACTTACTGCGGAGTAATCTTCTGCCCAGTCAGTTATGTCTCTTTCAAGACATGATTGCTCAAAACCGGTATCACGTATGACAATTAACTGACTGACTGACTGAACCGTTGGCTCACATTACAATTATTTTTTTTATTTTTGTTTTTCTCAAGCTTTCTTATGTCTGTTTTTCATTGTCAAGTTTGTCGGATTTTAAGAATTTAACATAATGACTGGCGAAATTTATATTGCACTCAAACATGAATAAAAATCTATGATGTGATTATAAGTTAAATATGGTTATGTAACTTGTTTTCAGTTAATTTCATCTAACTTACGTTGATCGATTGTATAAAACAACTAATTCAGTAATTTTAAAAAGCTAATAGAAAATTCGACAGACAGAACTTGTTGATATTATTAAACAAAAAACATGTTTAAAAGATAGATAGATAGATAGATAGATAGATAGATAGATAGATACATACATACATACATACATACATACATACATATCAACCAACTGAGATAGATAGATAGATAGATAGATAGATAGATAGATAGATAGATAGATAGATAGATAGATTCTTGGAAAAAATAGTGGCGTGTTTTACTTTTATAATGACTCATAACCAAGACTACATTCTAGCTGGCTATTTAATCCATAGAAGAGATCGCTGAAGAAAATTGTAATCATGCCTTTCCTCAGGGTTTTTGTGTGAAAGTGAACCCAACATTATAAGAATTTGATCTTTGATCCCTGACAATATTCTTTAACGGATATCTTTTATGTTAGCTTCACTTTTATCCAGATAACCTATTCAAACCATTTTGAAATAATTCTGTATTTTCATTTTTATTTAAATTTTACCATGAGTATTTTGTGTTTGAGACTGTTGAACATACAAAATATTAATTTAATTATGTAAAAATCTTAATTTCATCATATAAAATATCATTTTTAATATAAAGAAATTTTCTTTTTATAATATAAAAATATTACTTCTAACATATTAAAATATCAGTTTTACAATACACAATACACTTTTTGTCATATAAAAATATTTTTAGTGTATAAAAATATTATTCTTATATTTATATATTATATTGTTATTATATTATTCTTACATAAAATACGTGTTTTTCAGTTAGAAATTTTCCTTTATCAACGAAATCTGTATAGAAAAATATTGTTCAAATTAGTAAATTCAGTTTATATGTCATCTTTATGAAAAAACACATTTAATTTACCTAAACGAGAAAAACATATAATGAAAAATTTTAAATTAATAAAAAAGAAAATCAAAGATTTAAAATAACAAACAAGTAAAAAATATTTCTTTTAAACTTTTGATACGATTTTTTTTCTTTATTAACCTGTTTTATGTTTTTCTTTCTTGTCAGAGATCTATTTCCTTTCATTAAAAAGTAGGGATCCCCTTGTAATGATTCAATTTAATTCTTTTAAAATCATGTAAGTAAATGTAATTTATATTCAATTAATTCCCGAATCAAATTAAAGATAACTGATAAGTACCCCTACTTCCGAGTCGAACGTTGAAATAAATCTTCACTCTCTTTCTCCATCTCTCTCTCACACATGCACATACACATCCTCACAGATGCACACATAAACACGAACAAATACATGCACATAAACACGCATACAAACGCACACATGTTCACAGAAACAAACGCACACGAACAAATACAAGCACTCACAACCATCCACATTAAATAATGTTTGCATATATAGACACTATCCCAAAACTGATACTGATATGTAGGCTAATCAATTAATTTTATAAACTATTGACGATAAATCATGAATTTTACACGAAAAATATACGTGTGTAGAGTATATATTTAGAAATTAGACGATGAATGAAAAAAAATTAAAATTATTTTTTGGCTTCGTCTACGGACTTTCACACTCAAAAAAGATTATTCAACTAAACATTTTCTTATTAAATCCATTTTTAAAATAATTGTTCAGGATTAAATATTTTCGTTCAACCATGACACAGACTACCGCCGCTTAGTATCGAATCGACCACAATGTCTAGTTGTATATTTACATAAGCGGATATTCCTGATGTCGATTTAGTCAACAACCCTTGTTTTTATGTGAGTTTCATTAAAATAAAGGGCTTTTGTTATTATTTTAAATAAATATATATATATATATATATATATATATATATATATATATATATATATATATAGGAAACCTATCGTATGCGACCACCACTGCTGCCATCAAAATGGTCGCATACAACAGGTGGTCGCTCACTAAAGGCTTATATTCATGACGTATTTACGCCAGGAACGTATATTCCACTCATCAGAATGTACATATTAGAGTTTTACCATGTAATCTGATAATAAATAAATGGTAACATAATTGTGGTGCATTGGATATCGGCTCTGAGCGAGAAATCGGGGAGCCGAGTTCGAATTCCATATATATAGTCATCCGCAGACAGATCTGTTTTGCTGTATCACAGCTCATCAGTACAGTTAGACATCCGATTGCTTTTTACCCAGGATTGAAACCGGACGGAATTGGCGTCATTCGGCGATTCTACCTCTGAGCTACGGGTGCTCGGTAGAAGGAGGTAGACTTTTTAGCGTGTATATTATCATTATACACGCCCAATAGCTGAGAGTGTTCTAATTACTGAATGAACGATGCGTATATGCTAGAGTAGCTACTGTTTTTCAAAGTCTACCATTCTTCCAGAATGCTCAATCAGGGTGTGAGAGCGTAAAACTGGATTGGCAAATTTATTTTTGCAATCTAAATTAGAGAAATCGATGGCTTCGTTCCGACAAGGATTCCAGAACCTGTTGTCAAACAACGGCGGTTTGAACAGGAGGTCCTTTTGCATATTTGGTCGAATTTGAGAAAGTGTTGCACAATGACCTTGTCCCAGGTAACCTTTATACAATTGTAATGTGTATATGATGATTTGAAAGCTTTGGTTAATATTTTAATTAACTTTCAAATAAGCGTCTGGAACAACGATGACGGCAGCCAATTGAATATAATTAAATATATTTTAATGAATACATAATAATCTTATGTAATGTGTTTGAATTATTAATTAAAGCTTGAAATATGAAAAACAGTTTGACTCATCGTAGCAATGTTTTACGATATTTGACTTTGAATTGGTTCATTTTATTTATAGTTCATTTTTTATGTATTCATTATTTTATAAGTAACTATATTGCATGATTTCTTCGGATCTAAATTTGATAATTATTCTATTAATACTTTCATGGCGTTTGCTCCTACGAGCTTACACCCATCAACACGAATTTACTCGTGTTGATTGGCAACTAGATACCACCCTTTTACAGTGAAAACAGCCAAATGTAACCGTCACTTCTACTCTACTGTTTCTTTTCTTGCACTTCCAGCCTTTGAAACTCTCTTCCGTACACTTATTTGCTTGATAGCTAAAATCTCTAAGAGTTTAAGTGCAACATCAATTCCCATCTTTCACGTATTCTTTCGCCGACCGCCTCTTTACATTATTCTTCTTCCATTTCAATCTTGTTTCTTATGACCCCCTGAACACCAGAAGTAGTACTGCTTTGTTTGGAGGTGAAACGATTTAAAATAAGAATTAAAATTAATTTAAGTAGATTTACTCTATTAGTATTAGAGTTTATTTTTTGAGCAGTGGCCTGGGTATAAATAAAGTGATAAAATTTTTTCATTATGATTTTAATCTTAAATTTATTATAGAATAAAATATAAAAGATATTGTACATTTATTTCACCTCAGCACAGATTTTCATATAAACACACACACATGCGCGTCCCCACTTATGTATGTATGTATGTATGTATGTATGTATGTATGTATGTAGGGATGTTTACACACACGCAATATATATATGTTAATACGATAGAAAATCCGAACAAGATTTTTATCAAATCAAAGCATAAACCTGTTTTATTGACAGCTCTTTTCGCTTTCGTTAGTCTTCTTCGTGTTAGAAAAATATTTTTCATTCCAATATTAAGAAGCCTATCTAAAAAAAAGGCTAAATAAGTTGTCAATAAAACATTTTCCCTATTGTATGATTTATATGTATTATTTTACTACCTAATGATGGTGTTTTAATACCGAAACTTAATAGCTATTTAGCTGCAGTATGCTGTTATAATAATAATAATAATAATAATAATAATAATAATAATAATAATAATATAAAGACCTGGAAATTGAAATAGAAAAAATGTGGAAATTGAAAACAAGAGTTGTGCCAGTGATAGTAGGTGCACTTGGAATGATAAAAAATGGAACAAAATAACACATTGAAAGAATCCTTGGAAACCCCAGCTTAAGAGATATACAAAAAATTGTCTTCTTAAGTACAGCCCACACACTAAGGAAAACTTTATCTATGTAACGCTAGGGATGATAGGGAAGATAGAAAAAACATTAAATGGAGCCATAACAACACATCACGACCTGCCTTAGGTCTCCCCTCAGACATGGTTGGTAGTGAGACCAAAGCAGAAATCAAAATATGATGAAAAATATGTGTTTGTGCAAACAACATTTTGGTAAAGACAAATAAAAACATTTTCTTAGCGATTATAAGTGGGTTTACAATTTCTTCTTAAAAGAGAAACTATCCAGATATAGGAAATTTTAATTTTAATTTTCCCCGGAAATAAAAAAAAAATGCTCCTATGTACAGAATATATATATATATATATATATATATATATATATATATATATATATAAGTATATATATGTATATATATATATATATATATATATATATATATATATATATATATATATATATATATATATATATATATATTTATATATATATATATATATATATATATATATATATATATATATATATATATATATATATATATATATGTATATGGCAAAAATTTAATTTTAATATATGCTATATTTATCAGTTAAAGTGCTCCGTATCAAGGATAGAACGTACATAAATATATATATATAAAGTGGACAGCGAGGTCAACACTAAGCATTGACTTCAATTATCTTCAAGAGATTTTGTTTGGGCTCTACTATTTGTATATATGCTGACCAATGGCACATTTTGTGTGTGTGTGTATGTATATATATATATATATATATATATATATATATACATGTGTGTGTAGGTGTTTTTGTATGTGTGTGTGTGTGTTTAGCAGGGTGGTGTATGTGTGCATTCATCATGTGTGCATAAAATATGTATGTGTATGGTTCGTATGTGTGGTTATATACATATATATATATGATTTTAAGCATAGAAATATGTTTGATTTTATATGTATATGCATATAAACATTCAGTTAACATATATATATTTATGTGTGTGTTTCGTGTGTGTTTATTTCTTTCGTGTGTGTGTTTGTTTCGTCTGTGTATGCTTCCGTGTTTATATATAAAGAGAAAATACAAATTCATATATATATATATATATATATATATATATATATATATATATATATATATATATTGATTTATTTATAAAGGAAAACTCAGCAGGTCATTTAAATTGGTTATAAATTATAATTCATTTCAATGACCTAAGTTAGCCCATTACATCAGACCACACAATATTCCTATATATATATATATATATATATATATATATATATAATACATTACTTTTAATTCAAATAAAAGCATATTTAATTTCATACATAAGAATATTTATGATAAAATAAAGAACTAATAGGAAACATATCTTAATCGAACATGTTTAATTTTAAGGAAGCTTCTTCAGAAACCGACATAAAAATGAAAAAAGTTATAAAGTAATACTCGTATGAAGTTATTTGATTTTAGTTCTTATTGGTCAGGTATGTGTCACGTGTATTAAAGCAATAGATAGATAGATAGATAGATAGATAGATAGATAGATAGATAGATAGATAGATAGATAGATAGATAGATAATGAACAGATTGAGATAGATAGATAGATAGATAGATAGATAGATAGATAGATAGATAGATAGATAGATAGATAATGAACAGATTTAGATAGATAGATAGATACGTAGATAATGAACAGATTTAGATAGATAGATAGATAGATAGATAGATAGATAGATAGATAGATAGTGAACAGATTTAGATAGATAGATAGGTAGATAATGAACAGATTTAGATAGATAGATAGATAGATAGATAGATAGATAGATAGATAGATAGATAGATAATGAACAGATTGAGATAGATAGATAGATAGATAGATAGATAGATAGATAGATAGATAGATAATGAACAGATTTAGATAGATAGATAGATAGATAGATAGGTAGATAATGAACAGATTTAGATAGATAGATAGATAGATAGATAGATAGATAGATAGATAGATAGATAAAAACAAACTGAGCTACTTAGCAAGATAGATAGATAGACAGAATAAAGAAAAAGAACAAATAGGAAACATATCCCAATCTAACTTGTTTCGCTTTTATTAAAGCTTCACCAGAGATTGAGTGAAAAACCAAACAAAGAAACAGGGAGCGGTATTTTTCGATATTGTTTTCCTTAGTTCTCATTGGTCAGATAGATACGGGTCATGTGCATTAAAACCGTAAATAATTTTATATACATGTAAGTTTGTGAGGATTCTTGTATGCCTAAATGGGCGTTGGATTGTAATATATGTTCGTAATTGTGTACGTGTGTACGTTTCGTAGGAGATCTGATGTCTTCACCTCCGCGCGAATCGGTCATATATGTGTGTGTATGTGTTTATGCGTGTGTGCGAGAGAGGTACCTGCTCTGGCATGCTAGCCAATGGCATGTCATCTTACCATCCCCAATCTGCTATATTTTTTTTTATTAAATCTTCAGTCAGTCAGTCAGTTAAGTGCCATACGTGATACGCGCTTGGGCGATCATGTCTCGAAAGAGACATGACTGACTGGGCAGAAGATTATCCCGCAGTAGGTTGCCATTGCTTTCTGCGGTAGACTGGTTGCCGACCAAGGCTATAGAACCCAGTCTGTCCTGCTATTTAACCCATAACTGGAAGGAATAGACGGATTAATACCTTTCCCAAGGGTATTTGCGCGTAAGTGAATGCAATGGATTCAACTGGAATTCGAACTCGGCTCCCCGGTTTCTCGTTCCGAGCCGATATCCACTGTACCACAACGCACATCCTACTCAATACATAATCTAAAAGCCACTCAGCGTAAGAGGGTAACTATACGAGTTTGTTGTATTGAAGCATGAAAGGAAAGAAAGAAGTGAGTACAGATTAGGAAGACACGTACGAAGGGTAGTCGTTGACCTTAAACTTGAGTAGTGCTCAGAAAACCACCCTCTCGGGAGTTTGTTCGATAAAGTGATAGCTCTTGGAAAGCTGTACGAATGTAACTTCCTTAGCTGGAAGAAGTGACCTGAACAACACGACCTGAATTTTAATTTACTTTGCTAACGTTATTTCCCGCCTCAATAACTGCTACATTAACCACCCGTTACTTTTCAACTTTGAAGAACGTTGAGGAACATGAGTCTTTCTTCTTTTTGTACCGTATCCCTTCAGGACGTAGGCGCTCATGGCTCTCTACGACTTCCTGTTCCTTGTTGTTCTTAATAAACTTTGTTTTTTGTTATTGCTTCTAAGCTCTGTTCCACCATCTACAGTTGCATATAATGACCGATAAATACACGCCGTCATCCATTTACACACATATACAAACACAGAGGCATATGCACAGTTAAATTTATATTTGAAATTCGTATTTGAAATAGACACCCCATTTATATTTCTATTTTCATTTTTTAAACAGTGTACTAAGTCTGTCGACCTCCGCATTCGAGAAATCTTAATCTAGCAAACGTGCCCTCCTGCAGGGATAAAACGTGCGTCCTCCTTTGTAGGAGAAACCTCCGTTTGATCCAGGATGCTTTACCAGTTTTAGAGAGAGTATCACAGTTCAGCAAGTCACTTTTCCCTTTTAAGAAAAGCACATTTTCTCAATGTAATATTTTCTCAAAAACCCGTCTCTGCTCAGTTTCGTATCCGAAATTTAAATAAAGCAGTTTGGAAGGCATTAAAGGATTCATTTTTAATTCGACATTTTTATTTATTCAAACATTATTATTAGTGGATACTCGTATTTGAAACAGACACCTTGTTTATATTTTTTGTAAAAGGCATCTATTACAGTCGATATTCGTATTTGTAATAGATACTGTTTAAAAAGATAGGACGTCTGTTTTAAATATGTATCTATTGTAATAACATTTGAAATAATATATATACGTGTGTGTGTGCACGTGCGTATCTATATGCGTGAGAACGTGTGTGTGTGTGTGTGCACGCGTGTATGCTTATGTGAGAGCGTGTATACCTGTGTACATGTTTGTTTGTGTGTGTGTGTGTGTGTGTGTGTGTGTGCGCGTGCGTGTACGCGCGCGTTTCTGTTATTGTGGCTGTAGAGATGCATGTACGTACGTCTGTTTGTTTGAATATGGCACCGTATATTGCGCTTGTATTTGTTTTGTTTTGTTTTTACTTTAAAAATTGACGAAAGTTCAAGTTATTTTTTGTATTTTTCCCGAAATTCTTGCTCATGTTTTTTTTATTCCTGTTTTTGAAGTCTTTCGACAGCCTCACCTTCGCTGTTAGCTGCACCCGCCGGCCATTTTTCCTTGTGAGCAGACGAATTCGATAACTCATCTGATGAATAGGTGTTGTTAAGATCTTTCATGATAATACTCGTTTTTTCCTCCTGCTTCTTCCGCTCTGTAAAGAGAACGAGACAGGTGAAGAAGTTGTGGCGAAAGTGAAAGAAGAATAGCTTGTGTCCCGTGTATTAAACCTGAGGCTTAAACACAAAGCAGAAACATTTTTTTAAAAAATCGTCAAACATAAAACATTTATGTAACACATTCATGATCTATCAAAAAATGTTGGAAAAAACGAAACCCCGTTTATCCTGATAAAAAACAAAGAAAAAATACGCAATGCGAAGTGTCAAAAAATAGTGCCAATTTTACCATCTACAAATTTGACTTTTATTGATGTTACAACAGTAAGAAGGTTGTGATTCAATCACAGTATCTTAAGGTTATATCCTTACATCTGTTACAAGGCTTTTTTTTTTCCTGATGAAGACGCTTTTTCTTTGCTTTTATTTCTTTCATTATATTTTCTTGTTTTTATGTTTCTTTACGTTTTCTTTTCTCAGTTTTTCTTTTCTCTTTTTTCGTTTTTATCTCTCTTTTCTTTCTTTTCTGTCTTCATCCGTTGCTTCTTTTTTTATGAAGATGCTTTTTCTTTGCGTTCCTTTTCTTTATTCTGTTTTATTAATTCTAGGTTTCTTTACTTTTTTCTTTTTTTCACTTGTTTCTTCTTTTTTATTTTTATTTCTCTTTACTTTCTTTCCTTTTTTCATCCTTTGCTTCTTTCTTCTTTTCATATTTCTTATTTCCATCTTATTGATTTCATTTTTCCAATTTTTCTTTGTTTCTTTTCTTTTTAGTACATTCGATTTTTCTACTTCTGTTGTTTTTCTTTCTTTTCTTTTTTCTTTTTTACTTTTTGTCATCATTTCCTCTTTATGTTTCTTTAATTTTTCATGTAATTTTCTTCTTCAATTTCTCTTGTTCTTCAATCTTTTGTTTTTTCTTCGTTTTTTTTTTTGCTTATTCAATACAACTATTTGCTTTCTTTCTTCCATTTAATTCATAATTTTTATATAGTCATTTTTCTTTCTAACACTTTATTTTTCTACAAATATATCTTATTTTCTTTATTAATTTTCTTTTATATTTATTTTTTCTGATTATTTTCATTCCTTTTTTCCTCATGCTGCCTCATTTTTCTTTCCTGTAATTTTCTTCTTTCTTTCTACAAGTTTTTTTGTTCTTACTTTACTGTTTCTTCAAAACTTTTTAATTGTTTTCTTTCGTTGATATTATTATTTCTCAGTTATTAACTATTTGTGTTCTTTTTTTCTTCAAATGTTTTCAATTATTTTTCTTTCTTTCTTTCTTTCTTTCTTTCATTTTACAAAAGTGTTTCCTTATTTGTTCTTTATTTCTTGAAAATACATTAATTGTTTTTATTTCTCTCTTTCATACATTTTCTTTCTCAGTCTTTAATTATTTCTTTCCTTTTTTTTTCTTTCTCGGCTTTTAATTCTTTTTTGTTATTTCTTCCAAAAGTTTTCAATTTTTTTTCTTTCTTTCTTTCTTTTTTCTTTCTTTCTTTTTTCTTTCTTCTTTTTTTCTTACTTTCCTTGTTTCTTTCTTTCTTTTTTCTTTCTCGGTCTTATTATCTTTAATGTTATCTTATTAACCTTATTATTTTATTTTCTCTATGTCTTTATTTTTAATTCTTTTAATAATATTCTGTTACACACATTTTATTTCGTTCTTTCTTTCCTTGTAAGGTCGGTTGTATGCTTCTTTCTTTCTTTTTTTCTTTCTTTCTTTTTTCTTTAACAGTAAATTCGTTCTTTCTTTCTTTCTTTTTTCTTATTCTTATTCGTTCTTTTTTCTTATTCTTATTCGTTTTTTTCTTATTCTTATTCGTTCCTTCTTTCTTTCTTTCTTTAACAGTATTTAATCCTTATTCGTTCTTTCTTTCTTTCTTTTTTCTTTCTTTCTTTTTTCTTTAACAGTATTTAATCCTTATTCGTTCTTTCTTTCTTTCTTTCTTTCTTTTTTTCTTTAGCAGTATTTAATCCTTATTCTTTCTTTCTTTCTTTCTTTTTTTCTTTCTTTCTTTTTTTCTTTAACAGTATTTAATCCTTATTCGTTCTTTCTCTCTTTCTTTTTTTCTTGCTTTCTTTTTCTTTAACAGTATTTAATCCTTATTCTTTCTTTCTTTCTTTCTTTCTTTCTTTCTTTCTTTCTTAAACTCTTCTAATGTTTTTTGTTTTGCCTTCATTTATTTCTCAACCAATGAACTTTCCTCATTTATAAACCTTACTCTTGATCATCCTTATCTTGTTTAACTGATTCTTCTTTTTACTGACATTTTTTCTCTTTACCTTATGTGTGATATCATGGAGTTTACTGTCTAAACCTGCAAACAGTAGATTTTAAAAGGTGAGAAAATTGTCCCAAGAAACGACGTTAAGATATGGAAAACAATAAAGATTTTTTATATCTTTCAAAAGTAAAAAGAAAATCTTTATAAGTAAAGTCAATTTCTTCAAGTTTAGTTGCGTTATGAACGGCTTCCGAAAACAGAGATCTCAAACTTGCCATTAGCAACTAAAAATTATTTAACGACTATGTATCTTTTAAAAAATGATATTAAATCTAATATTTTTTGTATCGTTAGTTTTCCGGTACTGTTTAGTGGTCGAGAAAAAACTTATATTAAACTCTTATTATCATATAGAATTATTGTTCTAAGCCCACGTTAAATCTGAAACAGTTTTGAAGAATTTTAAAATAGGCATATAGTCAAAACTTTAATTAGCAAAATATATGTTCACCGGAGATTAACGTAATATAATTAATACAAGAATATATCTAAACTGAGTTAGCGTCACAACTGTTGATATACGACTGTGTCAACAGCTCCCTATTCTCTAAATGCTATCTGGAAGAACATTGAAATTTATTAAATAATTGCAACAAGAGTTTTGTAAACTGGGTTATGTGCGTTTAGGTGCAGTGGATATCGGCTCGGAACGATAAATCGGGGAGCTGAGATCAAATTCCAATATAATTACTTGCATTCACTTACACGCAAATACCCTTGGGAAAGCTATTAATTCGTCTCTTCCCTACAGTTATGGGTTAAATAATACGACATATTGGGTTCTATAGCCTTTGCTAGCAACCAGTCTACCGTAGAAAGTAATGACAATCTACTGCAGGATAATATTCTGCTCAGTCAGTCATGTCTCTTTCGAGACATGATCGCCGAAGTGTGTACGACGTATGGCATTTAACTGACTGAAAATATAATTAAGGCTTCTACTGGGCATAAACTGGGGGATCAGTTTTATATTTTTATGAAGTAATAAACCGATTCCTCACCAATTACTACTTAATAATATAATTCATCTCTTCCCCCTGTAGCTATGAGTCAAATAATAGGACAGATTAGGTTCTAAAGCATTGGCTGGCAACCAGTCTACCGCAGAAATAATGGCAACCTACTGCGGGATAATCTTCTGCTCAGTCAGTCATGTCTATTTCGAGACTGGATTGCCTAAGCGTGTATCACGTATGGCACTTAACTGACTGACATCTTGTTTGCAACATGTGTATCTGAGTAAGGAAGAAGTTTTATATAGAATTGTAACTTAAGAGAAATTATGAAAACAATGAAAGAGAACTTTTTGAAAGCACAAAAGCGCTGATATTTCTGTAAAACATTGAGAAAAGAAGGTTTGGAGAATTTATCACGCATGGAACGTATTGAAAGCAATAGAGGCTGAAGGAAACAGCGAGTAACCTACTTAAGGAGTTTGCGTTAATAGGTAGCAAATTAACGACCAATATTAAACATTTACTTATAAGAAATCTGTTAATAATTTATTTCTATTTTTACTCGGACTATTTGTCCTCATCTTTGTTGTTGTTACCACAATGTTTCATCCTTTGTGTCTTCCAGCGTTCCTCTCAGAGTCGATCATGATTCTCCACTGATTCATTTTCTATATTGTCTGTGAACTGTCATGAATTCTTGGAAAAGATAATGGAGGTATTTACTTCTCCACAGTTGTGATTTTTCCTTCTCTTAGTGTGGTTGTCAACTAAGATAAAAGAGCCAAGTCTACTCAGTTGGTTAGCCCATATAGTTGAGGAATATTATTATTATATGCTTGGGAAAGCTTTTCCGCATTTCCTACGGGGAGCATAAAAGCAATGAGTACGTATGAAGCAAAGTTAAAAGTTTTGCGGATCGACAAGAAAGCTCTTCGCGCCAATATTAAGTGTTAGTTTGGCCACGTCATACGGCATAACAGCCTCTTCAAGACCATTATGCAAGGAACTGTTCAGGGCGGACGTAAGCAGAGACGAGAACGCAAGAGCCGGTTAGATGACATCAAAAAAGAACAATGCCGGAATTTCTGAGAGCCAACGCCAGTAGCTAATCCCGGTGTAGGTTGACTGTTTCTCTTGTCCTTAGGTTCCTCCAGTGATTTAATCAGTCAAGGAATTGATGATGATGATGATTGATGATTGATGATGATAATTGTTGAGAGAAATGAAAGATTCATGCATTAGTGTGAAAGTGAATGCAACAGACTAACTCGGATGTTGTACTTTGCACTGTTACTCTTTTAGTACGAGTCGGGCAAGTTATTTTTGTAGGACGGCTTGACTTCCAAGGATGTAGTACGTAGGTTTATTTTTCTTTTCGATCTGACAATACAGTTAAATTTAGAGTTAAAATTACTAGATTATTAATGAAGAAAATATAATCAACAAATTTGCAAAATTATTAGCATATTGTATTCTTCACAATCTATGTTGCATATCTATAAGTCTACTATTTGTCCATGTTTAGAATATTGTTACCATATATGATCTGCTTACCCCTACTATTTATCAAAGATGAATCAGCAATATTATAGACCTTAGCCTTTTCTACAAATACTTTCATGGTATTAGTTCGGATGAGATCTTCTCTATGGTATTTTGGGATTTCAGCGGTGTACTAGTTCGAATTGCAGCTGAATTCATTGCCTTCACTTACGCGCAAATACCCTTGGAAAAGGTATTAATCCGTATATTCCTTCCAGTTATGGGTTAAATAACAGGACAGATTGGGTTCTATAGCCTTGGTCGGTAACCAGTCTACCGCAGAAAGCAATGGCAACCTACTGCGGGATAATCTTCTGCCCAGTCAGTCATGTCTCTTTCGAGACATGATCGCCCAAGCGTGTATCACGTATGGCACTTAACTGACTGACTGAATATAATAGTTGGAAACATGATTAAGACTTATACTGGGCATAAAGTGGGGGATCAATTTTATATTGTTATGATGTAATAAACTGATCCACTACTAATTACTACTTAATAATATAATAAATCTGTTCCACCTCTAGCTATGAATCAAATAACAGGACAGATTGGGTTCTATAGCCTTGGTCGGCAACCAGTCTACCGCAGAAAGCAATGGCAACCTACTGCGGGATAATCTTCTGCCCAGTCAGTCATGTCTCTTTCGAGACATGATCGCCCAAGCGTGTATCACGTATGGCACTTTACTGACTGACAGACTAGATTGGGATTTCATCAATTTACAGTTGAGCTGGCTAGTTGCAACCGTAAGTTTTATGCTAACAGTTTCATTTCTCGTACTTCTCACTTTTGGAACTCCCTTCCGGTTATATGCCTTCTGGCCAACTTTAATTTTCAAAAATTTAAATGCAATCTCAATTACTGTTTACTTTCCTGGTTACTTTTTATTTTCCCATCCATTATTGTTTCGCTTCCTAGTTCTTCTACTCCCTGTAACTACCTGTGTCTTAGTGAATTTACTGCCTTTTACGAGGTGATACTGATTATCTATATACGTTAAATTTTCAAACTGCTAATAAATTAGAATGTGCAATAAAATTTGTGCCCTTGCACCTGCTTATAAACTTCATAGTGTACACAGTATTCTTAGAGTCTTGTATTTATACTTCTAGTTATAAAACTTGGATTGGAGGTCTTTATAAGTTTGAAAAGGACCTCCAATCCTCTCACCATCTACCCAACCCTCATTCTCGATATCCTTACCCGTCTATCACCCTCCTTCTGAAATTTCCTATATCTAACCATCCTTTCTGACCACTTTCCTCTCTATGTAACCCCCTTCACAATAGTGGCAGTGGAATGCCTTGCTCGGGTTGAAAAGATTATATATATATATATATATATATAGATAGATAGATAGATAGATAGATAGATAGATAGATAGATAGAAAAGTAATAAGCATATAAACGACTGAAATAATCTTAAGATCACTAAAAAAATAAGGATTTCACGTAAAACTCTTTTTCATTTTCCGACTACATTCGAATTATTTTGAACATTTTGACAACTAAAGAATGTTATGAGTTTTTTGACATTTTGACAACTAAAAACTTTTGTGAGTTTTTATTAAACAAACAATATATTTATTGCAACGATTTTTACAAATATTATGTTATGTAAATCGCTTTTTGCTCAATATCTTTTCACTTTTAAAATTGTATGCGTTTAATATAAAAATAAAACAGAAATATCTCTCGGAAGAAAAAGATTAACAACAGAATAACAAAGACAATGAAAACAAAGTAGAATTCATTAACAAATTGAAGCAGGACGATTACTTAATAGATAAAATTGTTAGTGCCTCTCATAAAATGCTTGAACAAATTAGACTGCAGTCTAAGAAACGAAAAAATAAAGGCACTAATAAATCAAACGGTTCTTTCTTTCCGATAACTAATTCTGTCTAAATGTAGATAATTTTTTTTATTTCTATAGATTATTAAAATGACTAAAGTAAGTATCTAAACTTATTTATAAATGGAACTTTGTCTCTGTGTGTATGTCAGTGTGTGTATGTGTGTGTGTGTGTGTGTCCGTTACCTATAGACTCCGAAACGGCTGAACCGATTTTCTATAAGCGTCTGCGAGTGTTCTTAGCTAGGTTTTGTGTCGAGATACCCCCGATAAATATCGAAAATCGATAATCGAAAAAATCGGGTTATAGAAAGAGTGGTCTGATTTTAATCAAATTTGATACACTCATAGACAAAAACATAAGAAACGATATTCAGATGTTTCAAGGTTGCAGTTCTTACAATAGTGCAGAAAATCCATAATATATATTACGACGAAAAAAACTTATTTGATATCGATACCAGGAAATCAAAATTTGACTTGCATCTATTCATTTTTCTTTACGGTTTCGCTTTAACTCGAAACAACTGTTGGTTTTTAGTCTTTCATCCCAATGTCCAAAGAGTCTGAGCTCCAGGACCATGGATTAGTTTTAAAGCTTTCATTACACCCGAGCAACACCGGGCTATACTGCTAGTTCACGGATAAATTTACTAACTTATTGATTTACTTACCCCTTCTTCCAGATGGGATAAAAAATATGTAAATAGATACAGAAAAATATATAAATAAATTCACATTGATGATTATGATATTGTTTTATCATTGAGCTACATATTAAGAAAGTGACGCTAGGATACAAATATACAAAGGTCACTATACCTAACATGACACTCTGCGATAATTGCATGCATCACAGTCAAATATGCACTGTGTGTTGACATATCTTGATAAAAGACGCGCAAAACCTAATTAGAAATACTTTAAGATCGGGTAACCTCGATGTGCGTTGTGGCTCAATGAATATCGAATCGGAACGAGAAATCGGGGAGCCGAGTTGAATTCCAGTTGAATTCTTTGCATTCACTTACTCACAAATACCCTTGTGGAAGGTATTAATCCGTTTCTTCCCTCCAGTTATGGGTTAAATAACAAGACAGATTGGGTTCAACCAGTCTGTTACAGAAAGTAATGGCTACTACAGGATAATCTTCTGCTCAGTCAGTCATTTCTCTTTCGAGACATGATTGCCTAAGTGCTTATCACGTATGGCACTTAACTGACTGATCTGGATAAAAGGATTGAATAACAGGACAAATTGGGTTCTAAAGCCTTAGCTGGCAACCATCCTACCGCTGAAAGTAATGGCAACCTTTTAATCTTCTGCTCAGTCAGTCATGTCTCTTTCGAGACATGATCGCCTAAGCGTATATCGTGTATGGTCCTTGACTGACTGAACCTAGTTCACTCAGACGGTCTCGGATTGACAACGTTTTCAAGTTTTAAATGTGAATCTGATGTTGCCTTAACTATCTCAGCTTTTAAATTTAAGAACAAACAAAACAAAGAAAACCTCTTGACAATTGAATATGATTCTCCGAACAACTAATCGCAGTTATGAATTTAGTTGGACAGTGTGTCAACTAGTAGGTGTCATGAGCAGCTGGTTAAGCTCAAGCAACTAACAAGCAAATCTCTGATATTAAATCATATATTTTTATAGCCTACCTTTATTTGACTAGACAAAACATATACTTGATAACAGTTCCAATAAAATAAGAACAGAATTCTATGAAAAATTCTGCAGCATCAAGGCATTTCTTCTTATTATTATTTGATCAGTGAATTTTACTGAAAACGAAAGCTGTCCCCAAACCAATAAATTGAGGTGTCACATTTTCATTGTGACTCGAAATCATTCCTAAGTACAGAAGAGCAGTATTCTGCAAGGGTAAAATTTTGTCATTGATCTAAATCTCTTGTAGCCACTTCAGACGTGCACTAATTTTTCTTCTTCATTTGCCGTGTCCCTTCAGGACATAGGCGATAATGGACTTCTACTTGGCTCTGTCTCTTGTCGCTCTCAGTAATTTATCTCTTGGTATCTCTTCCAAGCCCCTCTCTTTCAACCATTTGCTCAGACCTAATAAGTACGTCTCGCGCTGCTTTCCATTGTCCCTTCTTCCATTTATGCGAACTGTGAGTATCAAGTTCTCTAGGCCCTGCTTCCTCATTATGTATCCCAGGAACTCCATCTGTCTCTTCTTGATATTTATTATCAGTTTTCTTCTCGTTTGCATCCTTTCCAACACCTCATCGTTGCACACGTGCTCTGTCCATGATATCCTTAGCATTCTTCTGTAAAACTACATTTCTGCTTCCTCAAGCGTCCCCTTAATCTTTGAGGAGATAGTTCCCAGATAACCAACAACAATGCGGATGACAACTACTCTATTCGTTGACCACAATTTGTCAACTTTCCAAATTAACCTATTAATATTTCTCCCTTGAATTTCTGTTTCATACGCATTTCCTTCCGAGTCTCAACCAGAGATTTAAGGTAAAAAATAGCATTATTATTATTATTATGTCATTTTTCATCATATTTCGATTTCTGCTTTGGTCACACTACCAACCAAGTCTGCGGGGAGACCTAAGGCAGGTAGTGGCGTGTTGTTATGGCTCCATTTCATGTTTTTCTATCTTCCCTATCATCCCAAGCATTACATAGATAAAGTTTTCCTTAGTGTGTGGGCTGTACTTAAGAAGACAATTTTTTGTATATCTCTTAAGCTGGGGTTTCCAGGGATTCTTTTAATGTGTTGTTTTGTTCCATTTTTTATCATTCCAAGTGCACCTACTATCACTGGCACAACTCTTGTTTTCAATTTCCACATTTTTTCTATTTCAATTTCCAGGTCATTATATTTTGACAGTTTTTCGAATTCCTTGGTTGCTATGTTATAATCCGCTGGACAAGCCATATCGATTATTAGGCAAGTTTTTTTTTCTGGTTTTAACAATAATGTCTGGCTTCAATTTTTCTGTCTGTGTAGATGGCGTAATCCTATAGAATGGTGATATTTTATTTTTCTGTAGCCGGTTCTGGGTGATGTTCATATCAGCGTTTGTTTACATATTCTCCATAGTGTTTGCACATTGCCCCACTCTATCGTATCGATTTTTATATTCATTTGGGGCTAGTACAGAACATTCGGAGATTAAATGGTGTATTGTTTCTTGGTATTTATCACAGAACCCGCATTTTGGATCCACATTATTATCTATAATATTTGCCTGAAAGTTCCTGGTCTTGCGCTGCAAAAATAAAGCCTTCAATTTCAGACATTAATGTACGTAACCATTGATGAGTATTAACTTTATCAACATTGGATTTATTGGCACGTTCTGGATATTGGCCATGCAGAGGTTTGTCTTGCCAGCGTTGTTTCATCTGTTCAAGAGATTTATCTTTGGCTTTCATTTTCATATTTTTTGCCGCAATAGTTGGTTCTTGGCTTCTGTTTTGCTTTTCTACAGAATCTACTAACTGTAAATCTTGTTTGTATTTACTGCCTTCTTTTATTATTGAATATCTTTTTCTTTCTTTCTTCATGTTGCCTTACGAATTGTATCATCCAGTCCTTTGTTGTTTCTATGTATGTTAAGAAGCCAATACTTGTTGTCTTGTATGACAATTCCAGCTGAATAAGACCCCTTCCACCTTCTTTACTGGGTATGTTTAGACGGTCTACATCAGCATTTGGACGATGCATCTTATGCTTAGAAAGACGCTTTCTTGTTTTAGAATTCATTCGCCTGATGTCGTTTAGAGTCCAGTTTAAGCTGTTGAAACTACATTGGACAATTGGGACGGCAAGGCTATTAATGGCCATAATTCTGTTATGAGAATTCCATTCAGTTTTTAATATCAGTCGTAGCATTCTATAGTACTCTTTACGCACTATTTCTTACATTTTTTTATGGTGAAGTTATTATTATTATTATTATTATTATTATTATTATTATTTATGCATACTCATTTCTTTCCGTGTCCAAACCAGAGACTTCAAGCCGGAAATGGTTTTATGATATTTTGAGAGAAAAAAAAAAAAGAAAAAAAACACCTAAAGTTACATATGTTTTATATATATGAAGCCATACGTAAGATGTTGGTAATGTTTTCAAGTCTATTTTTCTTTTTTCTTTCAGGCTAGTGCTACCTGGAATCTCTTCAGTTAGACTATTGGAGCTTTTTCTAATCAATCCGAGGGTTCCAACGACTACTGGAATTATTGTCCTCATGTGCCACATTTCTGAGATTTCTATTTCAAGGACATTGTATTTTGATCTTGAAAGATACTTTACAGTCTTCAGAGACTGTAATGTCCCTAAGAAGGGACATTTTCTTTTTGCGATCACGATGTCTTGGCGATTAGCTTTGATTGTTCCAATTGGAGTAAATAGATCCATCTAATTGGAGTAAATAGATCCAACTATCGCCCGGTTCACACTCCACCCACGTCTTTAGGATGTGGTTTCCGGCTTTCTATTTTCCAATCTTTTCACTATTACGTAGCCCCCTGCACATCAGTGGCGTTACCGCCTTGCTCGGGGTGATACGATTAAAAAAACAATAATAATCTGTGTGCATTGATATATGTTCCATGAAATTGTTACAAATCCTTATCCGTAACAAAAACTTTAATCAAAATTTACAATAAAAATAATCAAAATTTTACACCCTCTTTTATCTTAATTATTTTTTATTAAAATTTTGTTTTTAAACGAGTTCCACCTTCCCTTCTACACGTCATATTTATGTGTTCTGTATATCATTTAAAAATTCAGCCAACGAACACCTTTGATATATATATATATATATATATATATATATATATATATATATATATATTACATCTGTTCCCTCTATTTATTTAATTTTATGACAACGAAAAATTAAAATTCCATATCCTTCATATTTAGTTAAATGCATGAATGATTAGAGAATGTTAATCATGATTGCTTTTACCAAAAATCCATTTACTGAAATCATAAAATAAAAAATACATAAAAACTATGATATTATTTAATTTGAAAAGCTTTTAATTGTTTTTATAAATAAGATAGATTAAGGACACTAGTATCTTCATAAAACAAATCGATAAATAACTGATTTGTGCAAGAATTGTCTTCATCTTTGCAAATTTTACTTAGAAAAATCTATTAACTTTTAAACATTTTATAATTCTGTATGAATTTCAGCCTTTTAGATGATATTAAGTGAAATCTATTTTTCCTGGTCATAAATGGAAAAGCTTAATCATGAAACATCAATATGTGTATACGTGCTGATTTTTATAAGTCAACATTTTTAGAATTCAATAAAACATTTATAGGAAACATTTTCATAATTTTTTAAAGATCACTAAATACTTAAAAATATATAAAAAAGGTGACCATGTCATTTTCTTCGATTATGTTTTACAGAAAGCCTGTCATCAAAATGTCAACACGTCAAAACAGCTACAGTCCGGATAAAAAAGGATTTTTGTGATATTCTAAACGTAATATAAATAATATTTGATTCCAATCAGATCCGTCTCTTCTTCCCCGGAGGAATGGGTTAAATAGCAGGACAGATTGGGTTCTGTACCCTTTCTGTTGTGGCCTGGCAACCAGTCTACAAGAGAAAGTATTGGCAATCTACTACGGGAAAATTTTCAGCTTAATCAGTCATGTCTTTTTCGAAACATGATTGCCCAAGCATGTATCACGTATCACGTATGTATCACGTATGGCCCTTAACTGATTGCTTGAAAGTAATTAAATTGCAGGTCTACAAGAAGTGGATATAAGAAGAGTGTGTTGCGCCAATCTATATCAGCAATAGTAATAACAGTACCTGTTGTTGTTGTTTTTATTTCGTTGTTGCTGTTAGCTTCCGAATTTTATTTATTTATTTTATTTTATTTTTTATATTATTTTTGCTTTTTAAATGTCACAGTTCAAATATCTTTTGTTGTCATTGACTTTGTCAAATATTTCCCGACACATGACACTAGATATTTTTTTTTATCTTTGATGAATGAAGATAATGAAAAAAAAAACAATTTCA
>JBBBDQ010002204.1:0-37500 GCA_037127315.1 Ascarosepion bandense | reverse complement strand
TCCACTGTACCACAATGCACATCCCCTCGCATGATTAGGTAGGCTGTAAAACTGGTAGCCACCAGATTGTGTTGATTTATGTAGCCACAACTTCTACTCTACCAGCATCTTTTCTAGCACTTCCAACCTGTGGAATTCCTTCCGTATACTTACTTTCCTGACAGTTACAATCTCCAAGAATTGAAATCTCGTATTTCCTTGATTCGCATCCTTTTCCATGTAGTCCTTGTATCATGTTCTTTTATCTGTCCACTCGATTCTCATTCAATTCACTTCACACCAGAATTCTCATCCTTCTCTTACTTATTCTCTGACACCCACTGTAACATGTCCCTTTCTCTCATCACTGTCCTCTTATGTAAACCCCCGCGCACCATTGCCTTGCTTGGGGTGAAACGATTATAAAATAATAAAACTTCTGCATCCACATTATTTCTATGTAAATACGTTATATCCCCGATACTGAGCACTCTTCACACACACACACACACACACACACACACACACACACACACACACACACACACACATATATATATATATATATATTTAGTGTATCGAGGCAGCAAATAATTTTCGAAACATACTGTTAAATATAAGAGACAATGTCTATTATGTTTAATCATGAGACGTTCTAAACATCATATTTTGGCTTTAATTTCAGATGAAAATAAAGACAAAAATTCTCCAACATTTGCACAAATTTTTATTAATTTGGTTCTAAGCTTTCGGCTCACATGGGCCATCTTCAGAGAGGTTATTAAGATGGTAACACAATAACATTCACCATCACCCACGATTTTATTTTGTGTTGACATAAAACTCCGCTATGCAACAGCAATAGTTACCCCAAATAAAAAAAGTAGTTTAATTAAATTAAAGCCAAAATATGACGTTTAGAACGGCTCATGATTATATATATATATATATATATATATATATATATATATATATAAGTACTAATATATTCCTCACTGATTCTAATAAAAAGTAAATCTAATTATATACTAAATTAACCCAACCAACTTAATCATACCCAATAACACTTCGCTGTCAACTAGCGTTTTGTAAAAAACAACATTGAATACCACTTTAAATATCCTTTAGGAGATTGTATCTCTGACAAAAAAGTACATATGTTGGCTTAACGACAACAACATTATGAAGACATTTTACACTTCATTTGTCGGATACCAGTTCTATTGCTCAACATTTCATGGTACATTCTTGTCTACCTTCACAATACAGGAAAATACTTGCATTGGCTATTATAGTTAAGAAGTTGTTCCTGTTGGATTTTTTATACAGATAAGTGATAAATTCGTTGGCATTTAGCTCTATATTGACGTCAAGAAACGGCATTTTATTGTCTATGAGTTCATAGATAAATTTCAGTGAGGAGTCTTTTTCAAAATTTAATTTTAGATTTACTATTTCGTCCATATTTTTTTATCAAAACTAAAATGTTGTCGACGTACCTTGTGTAAATCTCCGATTTTTCGGTTGTTTTCAATATGGGACATGTAAAAATTTGAGGAAGTAGGACCTAATTTGTTTCCCATACTGAAACTGTTAGTTTGTATGTAGATGTTACCATTATAGTCCGAAAATGGAGTTTGCGTAGTGCACGCGGTGAGTAGTTTCCGAAGAATTGTTGGTTGGATTTTTGGAAGAGAAAAAGATGGGTGTTTTTAAACGCAGTCGCTTATTATATTCAATGTTTCTTCAAATGGGACATTAGTAAAAAAAAATATATTTTTAACATTTAGCGAAGCGAGAATGTTACCTTTGGAATTGGTTGCTTTTAAGTATGTGAAGTGTCTCCGTGATGTCCTGTGTCGTATGGCCTAGAGTTATTGTTATTTACTATTTTGATATAGCCATCATCAACGACTGCATGCCTAACGTTAAGTTCTCGAACTTCAATATCGTAGTTTCCAGTTTGAACACAGTGAAACTCTTAAAATGTACTCTCAGATATAACATCATGTCCATAATTTTCTACTAAAATTTTACATTTCCCGAAAGTAGAGAACCGTTAAAAAACGAAAATACAACTCCTTTGCCTGAATTTTAAAGTAAAATATAATCACACCCAACACAAATGTCACAGAAAGACAAGTTGAAAGGTCAATTTATAGAAAATGTATATATATCAGGAATATGTCATAACTGTTCGAAAAAAAAATCAATCATTCTTTTGATATAAATAAAAAAAATCCTTTTGTTATTTTTGTAATTTCACTGTTGTGAAGTCATTTTGCAAAGTCAGAGATACAAAAATATAAGTCATTCGAACAATAATGTGTCAGACACTTATTCTTTTCAACGCTAATAATATTTAGCTGCCTGCACTGTTGGGTCATCCGAACCATACAGCTCGGGAAAAAAATGATTGTCAAATTTTCCAAAGTCAGAGATACAAAAATATAAGTCATTCGAACAATAATGTGTCAGACACTTATTCTTTTCAACGCTAATAATATTTAGCTGCCTGCACAGTTGGGTCATCCGAACCATACAGCTCGGGAAAAAAATGATTGTCAAATTTTCCAAAATCAGAGATACAAAAATATAAGTCATTCGAACAATAATGTGTCAGACACTTATTCTTTTCAACGCTAATAATATTTAGCTGCCTGCACAGTTGGGTCATCCGAACCATACAGCTCGGGAAAAAAATGATTGTCAAATTTTCCAAAGTCAGAGATACAAAAATATAAGTCATTCGAACAATAATGTGTCAGACACTTATTCTTTTCAACGCTAATAATATTTAGCTGCCTGCACAGTTGGGTCATCCGAACCATACAGCTCGGGAAAAAAATGATTGTCAAATTTTCCAAAATCAGAGATACAAAAATATAAGTCATTCGAACAATAATGTGTCAGACACTTATTCTTTTCAACGCTAATAATATTTAGCTGCCTGCACAGTTGGGTCATCCGAACCATACAGCTCGGGAAAAAAATGATTGTCAAATTTTCCAAAGTCAGAGATACAAAAATATAAGTCATTCGAACAATAATGTGTCAGACACTTATTCTTTTCAACGCTAATAATATTTAGCTGCCTGCACAGTTGGGTCATCCGAACCATACAGCTCGGGAAAAAAATGATTGTCAAATTTTCCAAAGTCAGAGATACAAAAATATAAGTCATTCGAACAATAATGTGTCAGACACTTATTCTTTTCAACGCTAATAATATTTAGCTGCCTGCACAGTTGGGTCATCCGAACCATACAGCTCGGGAAAAAAATGATTGTCAAATTTTCCAAAATCAGAGATACAAAAATATAAGTCATTCGAACAATAATGTGTCAGACACTTATTCTTTTCAACGCTAATAATATTTAGCTGCCTGCACAGTTGGGTCATCCGAACCATACAGCTCGGGAAAAAAATTATTGTCAAATTTTCTTATAACGAAACTCTACCTTTAGGCGGAGCCTCGTCTGGGTTCATCCCCGCCCGAAATCAGAGAGTTTGACAATGTCATGAGTAGCGCTTCGCAGCGTTAATAATAATAAGCTGCCTCCCCACTTGAGGTAAAAATATGGCACGAGGCATTTTTAGTGTGGTTGATTAAAGCGATATAGCTCGGACAAAAAAAAAATTACTTCTTTTCCCCAAACGCAACTGTACCCTTCGACTAAGCTTCGTCTGGGTTCTTTTTTGCCTGCAAACAGATAATCCCGCAATGTCATGACAAACTTCTCGCAGCACTAATCCCAACTGCTTATTATATACCTATATATACATTATTTTTACACGTCACGTGATACCATCAACACGATACCTCTAGTTTGCTTTATGATAATATTAATAATAATGGTTTACATCAAAATAAACATAACACTATTAACTTATACTATTGCAACCAAATACATAATAATTATAAACAAGATGAAAAAACTCTCAAAAACATAATATGTAGAAATGTTAAACCAGTGGAAAGTAATAATCAAATTAAACTCATTATATATTATAAAAAGTTTAAAACAATTGACCTCATAGTCTATAATAACCCGACAAGCACTAAACTAAATTCTCTACAAAAAACCAATGTAGTGTACCAATTTACATTCCCATTCAGAGATTGCATCTCTGATACTAATTAAAAACCTACTACATATATTGGTTTTACTACAACCACACTCTCCCGTAGACTTACATGTCATCTTTCTGATCAGAGTACTATTAAACAACATTTCTCTGAAAAACATAAACATGTAGGTAATATCAGACAGATTTTGGTCAACAATACGGTGATCCTTACTCATACACACAGTAAGAGGAACCTGCAGATATTGGAGGCCATGTACATCAAATCGAAACAACCAACACTCAATAAAATCAACTTTAAAACAGGAAATAACATATTACATTGCATTTGACTAGATGGTTTTGTTGTCATTTCGCGCTATCCCGCGGTGTGACGTCATAAAACCGCATCGCAAACTTAAGAACTGGGTTTATTATTTTTGGTAACTATTGCCGTTGCCAAGCGGAGTTTTATGTCAACACAAAATAAAAATGTCGGTGATGGTGGATTTTATAATATTTCAGTTTAAATAACCTCTCTGAAGATGGTTCATGTGAGCCGAAAGCTTAGAAGAAAACCAATAAATAATTATCCAAATGTTGGAGAATTTTTGTCTTTATTTTCAACTGAAATTAAAGCAAAAATACGACGTTTAGAACGGCTCATGATTAAACATAATAGACATTCATTGTCTCTTATATTTAACAGGATATGTTTAGAATATATATATATATATATATATATATATATGTCGCACATATGGTTGTAGTGTCAATAAAACATTGTTCGCTGTAATGTAACAAAGCTATTTAGTATATATTAATAAATATACATATTATCCCTCAACGATGACACGACTCGGAGTTTCATGCATAACACAACTATCAGGTGCTGGGTAGAGGCATATATATATATATATATATATATATATATATATATATATATATATATATAGCGCCGGTAAAAATCAGGAAAGATTGGTAAAATCCGGGATAAGGTTGGTAAATAATTCAGGAGGATCCTACCTAAGCTAAACTCTAGGCTTAGAATTTTTCCTCATTCTCTGTTTATAATGGGTCGAAGAATTCATGCCTTAAAATGACATGCTAAAAATGGCGATTTCCCCACTAAGTTTTATCTGAATTTACAGATTATATATATATATATATATATATATATATATATATATATATATATATACATTAGTCATCCACCTACAAGCCTGTTTCGCTGTATCACAGCTAATCAGTGTGGTGGCTAGACACATCCACTTACTTCTGGTCGGGATCGAAATTCTTCATTTTCAAGGATTCCGTCTCAAATTTTGGAATCCACATTCAAAGAACATTTCTAGAGATAAAAAGAAATGAAAATGTAAAGGTACTAAATTTGGTGAGTATAACGAGTATAAAAAACTCCCATCTTTTGTTGCGTCTGTTTTTACGATGTGTAACATTACATTGTGGATATGCTTTGTGATGTATGTGATGTATTGGATATCGGCTGTGAATGAGAAATCGGCGAGATTTGTTTTTACTTTGTACTTTCAAATTAAGATCAGTTAATTATGAAGTAATATCCACAGCAAAAGCCAAATCTTTGAGTCAATTTTCATCTTTTATTTCATTTGTGTTTTGATCTTTTATCTCCAAAAACACAGTTATTTCGCATAATATTTCAGCGCCATTTCACATGACGACCAACGGAATTCAGTGTAGAATAGAGCATTGGAGAACTGATTATCCATATCTTCTATCAACTGACTTAACTGAGAATGGTTGAGAGCACGGCCTCTGATATAGTTCACTGTCTTTATGACCACGCTAAATAAACCCTTTATATATGTAAGATATATAGATGACATCTTTGTTTTAGCTAAGAATATCGAACAAATTAAATATCTTAAAAACAAATTTGAAAGTCACTCCGTCCTCAAATTTACATTAGAACTTAATATTAATAACAAACTCCCATTCCTTGATGTATTCATTGATTCTAGCACACATAAATTTACTACTTCTCTATATAGGAAACCAACTAGCATAAATTCGTGTCTTCTTAATTATAATAGTGAATGCCCCCAACGATATAAGTTAGCTGTTATAAAAAACTTACTTCAACGCACACAAATGATATCTTCTTCCAAATCTATATTTTATAAAGAATTACACAGCATTAAGCAAACACTAGTCAATAATGGATTTCCTAACTCCGTTATTGATCAACAAATTAAAATGTATCTCAACAAACTTAACAATAGCTCTAACAATAATGATAATATTAATAATAATGGTTTACATCAAAATAAACATGACACTATTAACTTATACTATTGCAACCAAATACATAATAATTATAAACAAGATGAAAAAACTCTCAAAAACATAATACGTAGAAATGTTAAACCAGTGGAAAGTAATAATCAAATTAAACTCATTATATATTATAAAAAGTTTAAAACAATTGACCTCATAGTTTATAATAACCCAACAAGCACTAAACTAAATTCTTTATAAAAAACTAATGTAGTGTACCAATTTACATGCCCATTCAGAGATTGCACCTCTGATAATAATCAAAAACCTAGTACATATATTGGTTTTACTACAACCACACTCTCCCGTAGACTTACATGTCATCTTTCTGATCAGAGTACTATTAAACAACATTTCTCTGAAAAACATAAACATGTAGGTAATATCAGACAGATTTTGGTCAACAATACGGTGATCCTTACTCATACACACAGTAAGAGGAACCTGCAGATATTGGAGGCCATGTACATCAAATCAAAACAACCAACACTCAATAAAATCAACTTTAAAACAGGAAATAACATATTACATTGCATTTGACTAGATGGTTTTGTTGTCATTTCGCGCTATCCCGCGGTGTGACGTCATAAAACCGCATCGCAAACTTAAGAACTGCGTTTATTATTTTTGGTAACTATTGCCGTTGCCAAGCGGAGTTTTATGTCAACACAGGATAAAATCGTCGGTGATGGTGGATTTTATAATATTTCAGTTTAAACTACCTCTCTGAAGATGGCTCATGTGAGCCGAAAGCTTAGAAGAAAACCAATAAATAATTATCCAAATGTTGGAGAATTTTTGTCTTTATTTTCAACTGAAATTAAAGCAAAAATACGACGTTTAGAACGGCTCATGATTAAACATTTAGATTAGCAACTAGATCCCACCCTTTTACAGTGGAAATCGATAAAATGCAGCCGTAACTTCTACTCCAACAGTTTCTTTCCTCGCACTTCCCGACTGTGGAATTCTCTTCCAAACGATTGCTTCCCCGACGGCTACAATCTCCAGGAGTTTAAATGTAAGGTCAATAGACACCTCCTAACACACTAACCTGCTCCCATTCTATCAAACACTCTTCCCATCTGCCCAACCCTCATCCTCGATATCCTTACTCATCTGTCACCTTTCTCCTGACATTCCCTATGTCTATCCACTCCTTCTCTTTACCTATGTCTATCCACTCCTTCTCTTTACCTATGTCTATCCACTCCTTCTCTTTACCTATGTCTATCCACTCCTTCTCTTTACCTATGTCTATCCACTCCTTCTCTTTACCTATGTCTATCCACTCCTTCTCTTTACCTATGTCTATCCACTCCTTCTCTTTACCTATGTCTATCCACTCCTTCTCTTTACCTATGTCTATCCACTCCTTCTCTTTACCTATGTCTATCCACTCCTTCTCTTTACCTATGTCTATCCACTCCTTCTCTTTACCTTCCCCTATGTAGCCCCATGCGCAATAGTGGCAGTGGAATGCCTTGCTTGGGGTGAGATGATTAAAAAAAAAAAAAAAAAAAAAAAAAACATAATAGACATTCATTGTCTCTTATATTTAATAGCATATGTCTAGAAAATATATATATATAAGTAATTAATATATATATATATATATATATATATATATATATATAAGTAGTTAATATATATATATATATATATATATATATATATGTAAGTAATTAAACAATATATATATATATATATATATATATATATATATATTATAACTGTATATACTATAACGTAATATGACTAAAAGAAAGGGTCAAGAAGAAAACTATTTTGTTTTAGCCGACACGTCTCGTTCACTGACGGACTTTATCAAGACAAAAATAAAATTATTATTAATAATAATATAACTATATATGATATAATAATATGAACTTTTATACGTTTGTGTTTATCTTGTTAGCTATCTGTAAGTAAAAATAATATTTTTTTGATTTGATTATTATACCTCACGTCACGTGTGTCTTTTTTGTTAAGGTTGTTAATGTTGTTTTGCGCTTATTAAAAGCGTCTTTTAAATGTATTTAAAATAGAGCACTCTTGAAAATAATGTATATATTATGAGCATATATACAAACTAAATTCAGCTATGTGCGTTGCGGTGCAGTGGATATCGGCTCGGAACGAGAATTTGGGAAGCCGAGTTCGAATTCCAGTTGAATTCATTGCATTCACTTACGCGCAAATACCCTTGGGAAAGGTATTAATCCGTTTCTTCCTTCCAGTTATGGGTTAAATAACAGGACAGATTGGGTTCTATAGCCTTTGCTGGCAACCAGTCTATCGCAGAAAGCAATAGCAACCTACTGCAGAATAATATTTCGAGACATGATCGCCCAAGTGTGTATCCCGTATCACGTATGGCACTTAACTGACATTGTGTGCGTGTGTGTGTGTGTTTGTGTGTGTGCTCGCGTATACATGCGTGTGTTGGTGCATGTATGCATGTCTTCATTAGATACTCATAGACCTGTTATGGTTTTAATTCATAGGTAGTGCTAGCCGTGCATCCATGCAAATTATCAATGTCTTTTTTGTTTCTTTTCGTACAGGTATGTATGGCCGCGTACCATCTCATTGACTATTCCAAAACGGATGCGTAAAAATTCGTCCTTCTTCTACATTATACTCTTTCTTTCTTGACCTCTTTTGTCCTCACATTGTCCACTATTTCCTTTCTTTCTCCTTCCCCTCCATACTGCCGTAGTTGTCGTCATGGTTGTCAAACAATCAAAATACGTACCTTTTGTTAATCCTTTAAGTGTTTTTTTGTTTTGTTTTGTTTTGTTTTGTTTTGTTTGATAACGTAACGGCTACGGTACTCATATTTCCGCTGTGTCTTTTTGCGAAATCAAATTAGCGAAAAGGTATCCCAGTTTTTCTCAAGTCTGTCTGAGGCGGGGCAAAAATTTCTGTAAACTCAATAACGAAGTTAGGATAAACTAGGTATTATCCACACCCGACAAAAAAATAAAAGAAAAAAATATTAAAAATGACTACGAATGCTGTATAAAACTTTTAGACAGTCAGATATCAACGAAAGATTTATGAGCTATAATTCAATAATGTACACAAAGCAATAAGATTTAATGACGAAAGATTTGTCATAACAAAAGAATAATACCAGGAATGAACTTACAAAAACAAAATATGGTTCTTACAATATCCATGAGATTAATAAGAAGAAATCGTTCTTTGTATAACAGCAGGTGAAACCACTATATTCTAGAATGTTTCCCTGCCGGATTCTCTTTATGTTCTAGAACTGATTAATATATATATATATATATATATATATATATATATATATATATATATATATATATATATTATAATGTTTGTTACAATGGTTTTTTAAAAGCATAGTATCACTAGACAAAAATTTTTGCGTTTCAGAGCCACGTTTGCCCCTCTTCTGGTTATGAGGTTAAATGAAAAATAAATGGTGAAAACGATTTAATTTGGTAATATGATATGCAAGTGAATGTGGTGGGAATTTAGTACTATTTACCAGGCAGTTTGTAGTCATAGTGATACAGCCTTCCATAACTTTCTTACAATTACACAGACACACACACAGACACACTCTCTCTCTCTCTCTCTCTCTCTCTCTCTCTCTATATATATATATATATATATATATCCATTATCCTTTGCTGATAGTACAACTCAGAGTTTCAGTCACAACGCAATGTTCAGGTGCTGAGCATAAACTGATCGTTACGTAATTTGAAATTTTAATAAACATATCTGCTTATTAGCGTAGCAATATAATATACTGAGATTACAGTTATTTTTATTCTAAAAATTATATATGGCATTTAGAATAAAATTGATTTATATATATATATATATATATATATATATATATATATATATATTATAGTTGTAAATATCATTCATATTAAAATTAAAGGGAGATTATATGTACATTATTTTAAAATCACAATTTACATAATAAAGTTAAAATCAAAAATTGATTATTAATTGCCAATTATCAATTGTTATTCAGTATTAACCAATCTGGATTATCGTATTTATTTAGATATTTATTTTTATGTCTACATGTAATGATCAATTATTTTCTCTTGTTTAATAAGCTAGAGTTAACTGTTTTAAAATAATTCTTGTCTCAGACAGACTTATATTACGTCTATTCCCTTCCAGTGCTAATATTTAGTTCTAACTATGATGACAGTCAAAAGTATAGACATTTTATTCAAGAAACTTAATTTATAAAACAGAACAGTCAGTCTGTCAGTTAAGTGCCATACGTTATACACGCTTGGGCGATCATGTCTCGTAAAGAGACATGACTAACTGGGCAGGAGATTATCCGGTAGTAGGTTACCATTACTTTATGCGGTTGATTGGTTACCATCCAAGGCTATAGAACCCAGTCTCTTCATTTATTTAACCCATAACTGGAGAGAAGAGACGGATTAATACCTTTCCTAAGGGTATTTGCACTTAAGTGAATGCAACGAATTCAACTGGAATACGAACTCGGATTCCTGATTTCTCGTTCCGAGCCGATATCAACTGCACCATAACGAAGTAATACAACATTACGGGTTCAAATTTGAATTAGGGAATTTTAAAATATTGCAAAAAAAAAAAAAATGGGAAAAGAAAGCAAAGTATATGGGTGACGCTAAATTACGTACATGTTAAGCAAGTTGTTCAGATGAAAAATTGATAATATTTTGTATTTTGCATCAGTAATTCAACGAAAATAAGGACAAAACTGGAAGCGGCCGAAATGTGGTTCTACAGAAGGATGCTACGGATATCATGGACTGAGCATACAAGCAACGACGAGGTGTTAGAAAGAATGGCAACAAAAAGGAAATTGATGCTGAGCATCAGGAAGAGACAACTGAAGTTCCTGGGACATGCAATGAGGAAGGAGAGCCTGGAGAACCTGATACAGATAGAAGGAAGGAGAGACAGAGGAAGGCAGCGGATAACATATTTGCAGGGCCTGATCAGGTGGATGACGGAACGGGGGTTGCCAGGAGCAACAGGAACAGACATACTAAGAGCCACAAGGGATAGGGAGACGTGGAGAGCCATGATCGCCTACGTCCTGAAGGGATAGGGCACATAGAAGAAGAAGAATTCAAATAAAAATGTTAACAAAATATAAAAAGTGATTGTGTTACAGTAAATTAAACAGTAGCAGTATTTTCTAATCTCTCAGTCTGACATAATAAGTGAGTAAGCTAAAATATCAGGCAAACTGTGTCAGAATGGATTATCTAAAAAAACATTCTATGTTGAAATATATTTTTAATTTAGTGTTAATTTTTCTCTACTTTACGTGAGCATTGTCAAAATAATAATAATAATAATCATGAATGGTGTTTATGGTGATTTAGGCCGCATATGATGGTTAATACGACGACTGATTAAGTCAGTACAGGAAGAACATGAAACACAACTTTGAAATTTTAAAGAATATTATAATAGAGTCATATAAAATATAATTGAAACAATATTATAAATTATTCTGTTTGTGGCTGTAATATACAAAATAAACAATTATGAGTCCGCTTAAATAAAGTCGTTGTGTAGTTGAGTGTTATATGTACTAATTAGTAATACGACTCTTCACGGCTCAACTGCGGGTATTTGCAGCAGCGACGAAATTCAAGATCTTATCCCTACCAGATGCCGGCTAAAAGAGGATCCTAGTGAGCATACCCTCTAGGGAGTGGGGTTAACATGGGGGAGACAAATCCTTAGGTGGGGTTTTTATATGTTATAACTTAAAGACCCATTGTAATTCAGTGTCATTTCTCATCTTCAGAAACTTTGTAAATCTTTTTTATCAGTACTCTCCAAACATACCTGTCCTCTGCTAACACAGAAAAGTGTTTCAGGTTATCTAAACTATTCAAGACCTTCAAGAAAAATTATGAGTTTTCATCAACAGTTAATGTTATTGTTTTGTGTGTGTGTGTTCCCGAAAGAATCCTGAATTGTTCATGAAAGCATCCTGAAATGTACACAAAAGCATTCGGAATTGATATGAAAGCTTCCTGAATTGTCCCCGAATGCATCCTTAATTGCTCCTGAACGCATCCTGAATAGATCCCGAAAGCCTCCCGATTAATTCCCGAAAACATCCTGAATTGTTCACGAAAGTATCCTGAACTGTTTCCAAAAAGCATCCAAAATTGTTTCAGAAAACATCCTAAATTTTACTCGAAAGCATCCTGAATACTTCCCGAAATCATCCTGAATATTCCCGAAAGCATCCTGAATTGTTCCCGAAAGCATCCTGAATTGTCCCTGAAAGCGTCCTGACTTGTTACCGAAAAAATTCTGAATTTTTCACGAAAGCATCCTGGATTGCTCCTTAAAAGCATACTGAATTATTCTTAAAAGCATCCGAAATTGTTCCAGAAAGCATCCTGAATTTTTCACGAAAGCATCCTGAATACTTCCAGAAAGCATCCCGAATTGGTCCCGAAAGCACCCTGAGTTGTTCGCAAAAGCATCCTAAAATGCTTCTGAAAGAATCCTGAAATGTCCCCGAAAGCATCCTGAATTGTTCCCGAAAGCATCCTGAAGTTTTTCCGAAAAAATCCTGAATTGTTCCCGAAAGAATCCTGAATTGATCCCGAAAGCATTTCGAATAGTTCCCGAAAGCACCCCAAATTGTTCCCGAAAGCACCCCAAATTGTTCCCGAAAGCATCATGAAATGTCCCCAAAAGCATCCTGAATTGTTCCCAAAAGCATCCTGAATTGTTCCCAAAAGCATCCTGAATTGTTTTAGAATGCATCCTGAATAGTTCCCAAAAGCATCCTGAATTGTTCATGAAAGCATCCTGAATTATCCACGAAAACATCTTGAATTGTTCCCAAAAGAATTCTGAATTGACCCTGAAAGCATCCTGAAATGTCTCCAAAAGTATCCTGAATAGTTATGAAAGCATCCTGAATCGTTCACGAAAACAGCCTAAAATGCTCCCGAAAGAAATCTTGAATAGTTTCCGAAAACATCCTGAATTTTTTGCGTATGCATCCCGAATAATTCCCGATATCATCTTGAACTGTTCCCGAAAGCATTCTAACCTGTTCTCAAAATCATCCTGAATTTTCCCCGAAAGCATCCTGAATTGTTCCTGGATGCATTTTAAATAGATCTCAAAAACATCCCGAATACGTCCCAAAAGCATCCTGAATTTTTCCCGAAAGCATCCTGAACTGTTCTCCGAAGCATTCTGAATTTCTCTCGTAAGTATGCTGAATAGTTTCCGAAAGGATCCTGTACAGTTCCAAAAAAAATTCTGAATTGGTCCTGAAAGCATCTTGAATTGCTCCTGAAATCATCCTAAATAAATCCCGAAATCATTCTGAATACTTAATGAAAGTATCCTGAATGAGGCCCGGAAGCGTCCTAAATTGTTCCCGAACTATCTTGAATTGTACGCAAAGGTATCCTGAATTATTCCCGAAAGCATCCTGAATATTCCCGAAAACATTATGAATTGTTCCTAAAAGAATCCTGAAATGTTCCCGAAAGCATCCTGAATGTTTCCCGAAAGCATTCTGAATTGTTTCTAAAAACATCCTGAATTCTTCCCCAAAGCATCCTGAATAGTTTCCGAAATCATCCCCAATAGATACCAAAATTCCTGAATACTTCACAAAGCTTTCTAAATTGTTCCCGAAAGCATCTTGAATTGTTTCCGAACGTATCCTGAATAGTTCCCGAAAGTATCCTGAATTGTTCCCTGAAGCATCTTGAATTTTTCCTGGCAGCATCCCGAACAGATTCCGAAAGCATCCCGAGTAATTCCCGAAAGCATCCTGAATTGTTCCCGTAATCTTCCTGAATTATTTCCGAAGGCTTCTTGAATAGTTTCCGAAAGCATCCAAAATAGTTCCCAAAAGCATCCTGAATTGTTAGCAAAATCTTCCTGATTTGTTCCCGTAATCATCCTGAATTATTCCCGAAAGCATCCTGTATTGTTCGCGAAAACATCCAGAATTTTTTCCCGAAAGCATCCTGTATTGTTCTCGAATGCATCCTGAATATTCCCGAAGGCATCCTGAATTGTTCATGAAAGAATCCTGAATTGTTCCCGAAAGTTTCCTGGATTGTTCCTGAAAGTATGTTGAATACTTCCCGAAGCATGCTAAATTGTTCCTGAAAGCATCTTGAATATTTTTCGAAAGCATCCTAACTTGTTCTTGAAGCATTCTGAATTGTTCCCCAAAGCATCCTGAATTGCTCACGAAAGAATCCTGAATTATTCCAGAAAACATCCTGAATTGTTCCCGAAATCATCCTGAATTACTCATGAAAGCATCTTGAATACTTACCGAAGCATGCTAAATTCTTCCTGAATGCACCCTGAATAGTTCCCAAGAGCATCCTTAATTGTTTCCGAACGCATCCTGAATAGTTTTCGAAATTATCCTGAATTGTTCCAGAAAGCATCCCGAATAGATTTCGAAAGCATCCCGAATAATTACCGAAATCATCTTGAATTGTTTCCGAATGCATCCTGAATAGTTCCCGAATGCATCCTGAATTGTTCCCGAAAACATCTTGAATTTTTCCCGGAAGCATCCCGAATAATTCCCGAAAGCATCTTGAATTGTTTCCGAAAGTATCCTGAAAGCTTCCTAAACTTTTTCCGAAAACTGCCTAGAATAATTTCCGAAAGCATCCTGAATAGTTCCCGAAAGTATCCTGAATTGTTCCCAAACTCATTCTGAATAGTTCCCGAAAGCATCTTGAAGTGTTTCCGAAAGCATCCTGAATTGCTCCCGGAAGCACCCTGAAATGTTTCCGAAAGCTTTCTGAATTGTTCCAGGAATATCCTGAATAGTTCCTGAAAGCATCCTGAATTGTTCTTTTCGATATAAAACAGCATTGCTTTATGAAGAGGAGATTGAACATCCGATCACAACACATGTTTAAATAGTTTACAACGTAATCGGACAAAGAATATTTGTCTACATACAATTAAAAATACTAGAGAAATGTCGTTTCCATGACAATTTTTTAATTCTAAAATCGTCGCGATTTATTTAAAGTATTCTAACAGATAATAAAAAAATTTAAAATCTACCCTCAAGCAAATCAAATGAGATGCCCGTAGGATATATATTAAAACATTATGTAAATATAACCTTTTAACATATAATTTATAAAATACAAACAATGAATTTGGACTAAAAAATCAAATACGCGCAGCTAAAAAAAATTATTGGATACATGTGGGGAATTACCTACACACTAATATGAACTCTACCTGACTACATAAAAACCGAGAGTTATCTACTCTCGGGGGTAGTGGTAAGTAGCAGCAGCTACGATACTCATTTGTTAGTACGCCGTACCGGCGCTAAGTAATATTATACTCTATTTCCTCTGTACTCTGTTCTCTTTTGTAATATAATATTGTTTCTAACCGCATACCGTATCCGAGTCTTTTTTGTGACTTTTCCCCAGGGCCACATCAATACATTTAATTAAAAAATACCATTTATAGTCATGGATTATTTAAATTATTTCCGTCAAACAAGGTGATAAAGCCACGAACTCGATAGAGATTACTGGGAATGAAAGAGTCTGATAAATAAGCATTAATAAAAAGAGAAGACAATACAAGAATAGGATTTGTGTGGACAGAAGGTGACGACTGATATTTAATTTAAATATGTGAAGATTAAACTTGAATGGAAAGTAAAAAACCGGAGAAATTTACCAACGAGAATTGAGAAAGTAGAAACTGTTAGCACAGGCGTGGAAGCATAGAAGAATTGGGTTGATTTGTGAAGCACACATTTTCGCTTTCTACTTTAAGGTAAGATTCCTCCGAGAGCAGAGACGAACTTCGCCCTCAGCCTTCTATCGCACTTCTAACCACTTTATTTCCAAACCGAGATCAGGACCGAACCAGATGCCATATATCTTGACCGGCCCGTCCGTCTAAGGAAAAGGCCCGTGGAAGAGAGTCTCCTTTCCACGCGTCCAAACGCAAGCCAATAGACTTATCGCGATTGACCTTGGTCCCTGTTACCGTCTCGTACCCTCCGATTTTTTTGCCAGCTTCGTCGATCTGGGCTCTGCTCAACAAAATAATCAAAACGTAGTCAGAATAGGCGGATTATCTAACCGAGATGGTATCACCGGTGAGGGAGGTTTGGTGTAGGGCAGTATTCGCCTTTACGAAGGAAAGGCTCCAAAGCAAGGACGTATGGAAGTGAAAGCGGACAACTCTGACGAATGGAGCGGGACAATAAGAAAGGCTCTGATCATATCTCATTTACTTCCACAAGCGTACCCGGGGGACGCATACAGTACGAAAGTACGGCCCAAAACTGTCCGACTTTCTCGACGATCAAGCGTACCAAAAGAAGGTTGTTCTAAATAGTCATACACTTCACAGTATGCTATGGGTTAATCAGACTAGATAGGAGAGTCTGAAAACAGTTGACTAAGATCTTGATTAAAATCTTCAGCTCTGTATTTAACATCGTCAAAGACCAAAAATTACCTATCCCATCCCCCACTGTCGTTGCAGAAATCAATGGCAACCTACTGTAGCATAATTTTCTACCCAGTCAGTCATGAGTCTTTCAAGACATAATCGCCCAAGCGTGTATTATGTATGGCACTTAACTGACTGATATAAGGATAGGTGAACAAAAAGGAAGTATCATCCCTGAACAGAACTTTTTGTCTTCTTGATTGAGGAAGGAAATAGGAAGAAATGTTGCAAAGGCATCATTAGTTTTTTTGTAGCATTGTCCATATCTGTTCGGACCCTGGTTCCGAATGGACAACGATTAGTAACATTTTGGCTTTCGAGAAATTGATATGGTTCTTCATATCTTTTGCGTCGATTTTTTTAAATTTCGGAAATATTTTAGTTCGTTATTTTTTGGCACTAGAATAGGGCTCTTTCGTCTTGCTCTTGAAAACTCGTGCTGAGCCATATTTTGTGAGGTAAAATTTTTGACGCAATAGGTACTTAAGAAGTGAATGAAACTTCTTCAATGACGATATTCTCAGTTCGGCGTCAGGCGCGTTAGAGTCAATAATCAGTTTCTCTTGACATACTAGTTTAGCCATTGTTAACAATGAGAATTCATTAAATTGTAGAATTTTTAGAGGCAATTTTTATTGACTTGAATACATGGTTTAATGAACTCTGAAATCAAATAGAGTTATGAATATATGTATTAAGACAGATTCATTAAGGGGAAAAATTTAGCTTACCGAAAATTTTATTATTATTATTTTGTCATTTTTCGTCATAAATATATTTCTGCTATGGTCGCACTACCTACTAAGTCTGCGGGAAGACCTAAGGCAGGTCGTGTTGTGTTGTTATTGCTCCATTTCATGGTTTTTCTATCTCCCTAAACATCCCTGGCGTTACATAGACAAAGTTCGCCTTAGTGTGTGGGCTGTACTTAACAAGACAAGTTTTGTATATCTCTTACGCTGGGTTTTTTAGGGATTCTTTCAATGTGTTGTTTTGTTCCATTTTTTATCATTCCAAGTGCACCTACTATCACTGGTACGATTCTTGTTTTCAAATTCCACATTTTTTTCTATTTCAATTCACAGGTGTTTTTATTTTGACAGTTTTTCGAATACCTTGGTTGCTATGTTTCAATCCGATCGACAAGCCATATAAATTAATAGTCAATTTTTTTCTTTCTGGTTTTTAACAATAATGTCCAGCCTATTTGCTTCAATTTTTCTGTCTGTGTAGATGGTGTAATCCCATAGAATGGTTACATCTTCTATTTCTGTAACCTGTGCTGGGTAATGTTCGTACCTGTATTTGTTTAGATATTTTCCATAGTGTTTGCACATTGTCCAATGTAAATATTACCCAACTCTATCGGGACGATTTTATATTCATTTGGCGGAGGTACAGAATATTCTGAGATTAGATGGTCTATAGTTTTTTGGTATTTATCACAAAACCTGCATTTTGGATTCACATTATTATGTATAATATTTGCCTGAAAATTCCTAGTGAAAAGACTTTGGTCTTACGCTGCAAGAATAAAGCTTTCAATTTCATGCTTTAATCCAGATGCCCGTAACCATCGATGCGTATTAACTTTATCAACATTGGATTTATTGGCACGTTCTGAATATTGGCCATGCAGAGGTTTGTCTTACAAGCGTTGTTTCATATGTTCAAGAGTTTTATCATTGGCTTCCATTTTCATATTTTTGCCGCAATAGTTGGTTCTTGGCTTCTGCTTTGCTTTTCTACAGAATCTAAAGTGGGGTTAATAGCATAAACATTTTGATGATAAAACTTTGTTTTTATTAAGTTTGAGCTCTTTTAACATTATGATATGCTACTTTTTTCCAATTCAGTGGAGGTACCTAAATTCGTAGTTTATTTCTTCCATTTGACTACAACCACCATTTTACAGACGATAAAAAAATAACAAATCTGATTTTCTCAACGATTTTCTATAAAGAAATTACTTACTTGTATAATTTGTTTTTTTGGTGCGTGGTTGAAAGAAGTATGCGTATTTTTTTTTCTTTCTTTCAATTGTTCGTTTTTACTCGTAAGCAATCTAGGCGACCGAGACATTTTGCCACAACTCTGGAAGCGTTAAGTATACGAATGTTTACACAGACCGGGACGATAAAAGCGAGACCAAAGAGTTCAATAATGTCATGGTAGGTCATTCTAAGTAACATCTTCAATGACATAATTTTGGGTTGTAAAAGTTGGGTTGGGTTTTCTATATATGAATGGACACGTTTCATTGCTAGATTTTAATCGACTGCGGGCGAGTAAACTAATAAACTCTAATCGCTCAATTAAGTTTTTAATCGTCTGAATCGATCGAGCGAGGGAAATCTCAAAGGCTGTTTACACAATATATTTATTGAACACTTGGTGGCCGGTTTTTTTCTGATGTTTCTGCGATATGGTTCCACTTTAAAATCTACCGTTTTGAAGGAGTCTTGTTCTCATGTCATCTTCATTGACAGCATATGGATCAGAGTGGCTGTTTATATCGTAACAAGGTTATTCCGTTTTATTTCCAGGGATATCATTATTTTTTATCTAATTTATATTAGATTGTATCTCATCCTCTGTCATATTATCAATTTCCACACTTTGTTTTGGTTAGCACATCACTCAATAAATCCTGGACAATGACATATAGACGACGCCACTAATAAAAAGTCCACGTGATTTTTATGTAATATTATCCTTCAAATAGTACGTAACAAAATTTGGGCCCAGTCGGATTATTATTTCACAAATTACAGTTATTTAAGTGAAGCTACTGTTGCACATTTTCAAAACAATGGAAAAATCTAAGTTTCGTGTGTTAATAAAGCATTGCTTTCTGATAAGAAAAATACTGTTCAAGCAAAGCAATGACTTGATAAGTGTTATTCAGATACGCTCCATCGGAAATAACGGTTAAGAGGTGGTATGCTGATTTTAAACGCAGTCGTACAGACAAATGATGCTGAACCTTCAAGTCACCAATAATCGCTAGTTGTCCCGGAAAACACAAAAATATCCACAAACTAGTTTTGGCCAATCGTAAATTGAATTTCCTTGAGATAGCAGAGGAGGTGAACATATCACAAGGAAGTGTATTCCCCATTTTGCATGAACATTTGTCAACGGGAAAGTTGTTATCAAAGTGAGTGCCGCGTTTGCTAACAGTCGATCAAAAACAACAACTGCTGATTCAGAACGTTTTTGCAACTTTTTCAAGGCAACAAGAAAGATTTTTTTGCGTAAATATGGGACAATGAATGAAATACGGACCCACCACTTCAGTTTCAGCTTTTAACACGGCACTACATTGCCACTGTGAACGGGGTTTGTCTACATCAGTTCTTTTGGTACGGACTGAATATTGGCCATGAAGAAATTTCTTGCCATCATATCTGTATTTGGTCCATTCCATCTGCTTTTTGTTTTTTTTTTAAGCTTTTTGGCATTGCAGTATGTCTATTATGTTTTACTTGTTGGTTTCTTTTATTGTTGAATACAATTTCTTACATTTTTTTCATGTTCTGTAACACAGATCCCTATCCAGTCTTATGTAGTTTTCAGGTATCTTTGAAGACCGATTGTTGTGGTTTCGTAAGATATTTCTAGTTGAAGTAATCCTCTTCCTTCTTTGGATCTAGACACAAACAGACTATCGACATCAGTCTGGGCATGATGCATCCAATGATAAGCAAGAAACTTTCTTGTTTTGACATCTATTCGCTTAATGTCAGTTATGGCCCAGTTAAGGATGTTGAAATAATGATGATTGCGTATATGGCTGATATTCTGTTTTTTGAATTTAACTTGAAATACCAGACGCACACATCTCTAGTATACCCTTCTTATTTCCTTCTTCATTTAAATAGGCTGTATTCCATCTCTTTCGCTAATTCCTAAGTACCAATAAGCTTTTTATTTGTTCTGGTTCTTTAATCTTTGTGACAAAATCTAGATCTATTTAGCGGGTTTCTATAAGTATATCTATCTATTGCACATTTATGTAATCCGAAATTCATATCTGTGTCGTCACTGGAACATTTTACAGTATCGAGGATACCCTACAGTTCATTGTCGTATTTGGCAAAGAATTTGATATCATCCATGTAGAATAGGTGATTAAACAATTTCTTTTTTTCTTTATTATTATTATTATTATTATTATTATTATTATTATTATTATTATTATTATTATTATTATGTCATTTTTCATCATATTTCGATTTCTGCTTTGGTCTCACTACCAACCAAGACTGTGGGGAGACCTAAGGCAGGTAGTGGCGTGTTGTTATGTCTCCATTTCATGTTTTTCTATCTTCCCTATCATCCCCAGCATTACATAGATAACGTTTTCCTTAGTGTGTGGGCTGTACTTAATAATACAATTTTTTGTATATCTCTTAAGCTGGGGTTTCCAGGGATTCTTTCAATGTGTTGTTTTGTTCCATTTTTTATCATTCCAAGTGCACCTACTATCACTGGCACAACTCTTGTTTTCAATTTCCACATTTTTTCTATTTCAATTTCCAGGTCTTTATATTTTGACAGTTTTTCAAATTCCTTGATTGCTATGTTACAATCAGCTGGACAAGCCATATCAATTAATAGACAAGTTTTCTCCTTCTGGTTTTTAACAATAATGTCTGGCCTGTTTGCTTCAATTTTTCTGTCTGTGTAGATGGTGTAATCCCATAGAATGGTTACATCTTCTATTTCTGTAACCGGTGCTGGGTGATGTTCATACCATTGTTTGTTTACAGCTTTTCCATAATGTTTGCACATTGCCCAATGTAAATATTGCCCAACTCTATCGTGGCGATTTTATATTCATTTGGGGCAAGCACAGAACAGCCTGAGATTAGGTGGTCTATTGTTTCTTGGTATTTATCACAAAACCTGCATTTTGGATCCATATTATTATGCATAATATTTGCCTGGAAGTTTCTCGTGAAAAGACTTTGGTCTTGTGCTGCAAGAATAAAGCCTTCAGTTTCAGACTTTAATCCAGATGCACGTAACCATCGATGAGTATTAACTTTGTCAACATTGGATTTATTGGCACGTTCGGGATATTGGCCATGCAGAGGTTTGTCTTGCCAGCGCTGTTTCATCTGTTCAAGAGCTTTATCTTTGGCTTTCATTTTCATATTTTTTGCCGCAATAGTTGGTTCTTGGCTTCTGTTTTGCTTTTCTACAGAATCTACTAACTGTAAATCTTGTTTGTATTTACTGCCTTCTTTTATTATTGAATATTTTTTCTTTCTTTCTTCATGTTGCCTTACTAATTGTATCATCCAATCCTTTGTTGTTTCTATGTATGTTAGTAAGCCAATAGTTGTTGTCTTGTATGACAATTCCAGCTGAATAAGACCCCTTCCACCTTCTTTACGGGGTATGTATAGACGGTCTACATCAGCCTTTGGATGATGCATCTTATGCTTAGAAAGAAGCTTTCTTGTTTTAGCATCCATTCGCCTGATGTCGTTTTATTATTATTATGTCATTTTTCATCATATTTAGATTTCTGCATTGGTCTCACTACCAACCAAGTCTGCGGGGAGACCTAAGGCAGGTAGTGGCGTGTTGTTATGACTCCATTTCATGTTTTTCTATCATCCCTATCATCCCCAGCATTACATAGATAACGTTTTCCTTAGTGTGTGGGCTGTACTTAATAATACAATTTTTTGTATATCTCTTAAGCTGGGGTTTCCAGGGATTCTTTCAATGTGTTGTTTTGTTCCATTTTTTATCATTCCAAGTGCACCTACTATCACTGGCACAACTCTTGTTTTCAATTTCCACATTTTTTCTATTTCAATTTCCAGGTCTTTATATTTTGACAGTTTTTCAAATTCCTTGATTGATATGTTACAATCCGCTGGACAAGCCATATCAATTAATAGACAAGTTTTCTCCTTCTGGTTTTTAACAATAATGTCTGGCCTGTTTGCTTCAATTTTTCTGTCTGTGTAGATGGTGTAATCCCATAGAATGGTTACATCTTCTATTTCTGTAACCGGTGCTGGATGATGTTCATACCAGTGTTTGTTTACAGCTTTTCCATAATGTTTGCACATTGCCCAATGTAAATATTGCCCAACTCTATCGTGGCGATTTTTATATTCGTTTGGGGCAAGCACAGAACAGCCTGAGATTAGGTGGTCTATTGTTTCTTGGTGTTTATCACAAAACCTGCATTTTGGATCCATATTATTATGCATAATATTTGCCTGAAAGTTTCTCGTGAAAAGACTTTGGTCTTGTGCTGCAAGTATAAATCCTTCAGTTTCAGACTTTAATCCAGATGCACGTAACCATCGATGAGTATTAACTTTGTCAACATTGGATTTATTGGCACGTACTGGATATTGGCCATGCAGAGGTTTGTCTTGCCAGCGCTGTTTCATCTTTTCAAGAGCTTTATCTTTGGCTTTCATTTTCATATTTTTTGCCGCAATAGTTGGTTCTTGGCTACTGTTTTGCTTTTCTACAGAATCTACTAACTGTAAATCTTGTTTGTATTTACTGCCTTCTTTTATTATTGAATATTTTTTCTTTCTTTCTTCATGTTGCCTTACTAATTGTATCATCCAATCCTTTGTTGTTTCTATGTATGTTAGTAAGCCAATAGTTGTTGTCTTGTATGACAATTCCAGCTGAATAAGACCCCTTCCACCTTCTTTACGGGGTATGTATAGACGGTCTACATCAGCCTTTGGGTGATGCATCCTATGCTTAGAAAGAAGCTTTCTTGTTTTAGCATCCATTCGCCTGATGTCGTTTAGAGTCCAGTTTAAGATGTTGAAGCTATATTGGACAACTGGGATTGCAAGGCTATTAATGGCCATAACTCTATTCTGTGAATTTAATTCAGTTTTTAATATCATTCGTAGCCTTCTATAGTACTCTTTACGCACTATTTCTTTCATTTTTTTATGGTGAATGTTTTCGCTCTCATTTACACCTAGGTATTTATAAGCTTCTTCTGGTTTCAATTCTTTTATTGTTACAGCAGGGTCTAGGCTAATTGAGGATGTTTCTTGTATTGATCCACGTAAAACTGTAGCTTTAGCACATTTATTCAAATTAAATTTCATTCCAATATCTTCGCTGAAGCATTTTACAGTTTGCAGAAGACCTTCCAGCTCATTATCATTCTTAGCATATAACTTTAAGTCATCCATGTAAAATAGATGGCTTATTTTCTTTTGGCCTATTTTATAACCACATTCTGTCTTATTAAGTTGACTGGTTAGTGCTATTAATGATATGCAGAATAGTAAGGGAGATAAAGAATCACCTTGAAATATACCTCTTTTGATGTTTATTTCATCAGACTTATAGGTTCCATTTATATGATTGATGTAAAGGGTTGTTTTCCATATAGACATGCACTGTTTGATGAAATTGATGATGACGGGCGATATCTTGTATATATTTAAAGTCTTTAAAATCCATTCATGTGGCACACTATCGAATGCCTTTCGGTAGTCTATCCAGGCAGTACTAAGATTTTTCTTTGTCTTGTAGCAGTTTTCCAGGATCATTTTGTTAATTAGCAATTGGTCTTTACAGCCATAACAGCCACGTTTGCACCCTTTTTGTTCAAGCGGTATCATGTCATTTCTTTCTAAGAATAAATATGTTTGTTTTGTTAAAATAGATGTTAGTAGTTTATATGTTGTCGGAAGACATGTAATTGGTCTGTAGTTTTTCGGGTTGTTTGTGTCACCATTCTTGGGTAGAAGAAATGTAATTCCTTTTGTCATCCATGCAGGAATTTTAGTGGGATCGTCAACCATTTCTTGGAGTTCTTTGGCTATTTTTTTATTATTATTATTATTATTATTATTATTATTATTATTATTATTATTATTATTATTATTTGTTCTATGGTTTGATAGAAATATTCATCAAGTATTTCACTTGATATCTAAGTTATACGGTAGTTTTAATTAGGAAATTATTAAGCTTACTGAATTTTTTAAAGTATTTGAACAGTAACCCTTAACACATTCTTTTCTATTTCAGATAATGATAGGTTTCTTGGTCTCTTCGAAATGTATGTATCAGTATATTTCTTAATTATTTTTAGTATTTCTACTAATACGCGAATAACAGTTGCAAATTTTAATAAATTCTTTGTTAGAGATGATTTTCGTTAGGCGGTTCTTCTTCAATTTTTCCGTATATTTTAAGACACGATCATGGCTCACCACAACTTCCTACAAAGCCCTTAATAAATCTAAATAAATTTTATCTTTTTGCTATCACTACTAATATCTGTTCTTCTAAATATTTACACGAATGTTTGTTCATTTACGGAACCTATTCTAACCTATTCTGAATTAGAATAACGTTTCGTAAATAAAATATCGCATTATTTTGTTGAAAATTTGCTTTTAACATTGGACTGAATTATTGATAGAATAGCATGGGTAAATATAACTCTCTCTAACTTTCTGTCTTTTGTTATTTAAGTAAATTTTAACCTTTTATCATCTTGTTCATCCTTGTTCTGTTATTCACTTTACAGCCTCTCGTTAAATAGTTTAATCGCTGTTTCAACCTACTTTACATGTCATGAATGTATTAAATTCTTCAAACATTTACTCTTAATTATTTGTCCTCGAAATATCAGCTGGGTTTCATTCTGATTGAGATTTTTCTTTTAAGTGTAATATTCTTTCAGGATAAAGGAAATCATGACTCTCCACAACGTCTTGTATTTTGTTGCCCTAGGTAACATTTGCTGATTCGGTATACTTTTTGTCCCTGTTTTACCATATATTTACAGAAATCCTTTACACGCTGTTTTCTCTCCCATCTTACCTTCAGTATGTCTTACAAGTGTCAAATTTTCCAAGCTTTATTTCCTCATCATGTGACATATAAAATTTGATTTGTCTCTTCCTGATATTTCTCTTTCTGATGTTTCTATTCTATCTAAAACTTAATCGTTGCTCACATGTCTAGTTTATGCAAGTATATATTTACTTTCTATGTTTATTTTTTTAATCATTCACATCGCTACATTGTCTCAACTAAAAGTCAGTGCTGCTGTTTGAGTAAAATAAAAGAAAGCGTATTTAGTAAGATATACAGGGGGTTGACAAAATAATGGAAGCACCTAGTACCATCTAAACTTATTTATAAATGGAACTTTGTCTGTGTGTGTGTGTGTATGTGTGTGTGTGTATGTGTGTTTCCGTTACCTATAGACTCCGAAACGGCTGAATCTATTTTCTTGAAAATTTACACAGTTGTACTATAAGCATCTGCGAGTGTTCACAGTTAGGTTTTGTGTCGAGGTATCCCCGATAAATATCGAAAATCCATAATAAAAAAAAATCAGGTTATAGAAGGAATAGTCCGATTTTAATCAAATTTGATAGACTCATAGACAAAGACATAAGAAACGATATTCAGAAGTATCAAGGTTGTAGTTCTTACAATAGTGCAGAAAATCGATATTTATATATAAAAGGCAAGATGTGTGTGTGTGTGTGTGTGTGTGTGTGTGTGTGTGTGTGTGTGTGTGTGTGTGTGTGTGTTTATCTGTATGTATGACCTTTATACAAATCCACATTTTTTATCTGATTCTCACCAAACTTCACAAATATTCTTTACGCTGAGTCTGAGCTCCAGGACTATGAATTAGTTTTAAAGCTTTCATTACACCCGAACAACGCCGGGCTATACTGCTAGTAATAGCATAATTTGAAAAATTTGATTAAACTGTCAAAAGCTTGTCTATTTTTATCTCTGTTAATTTAATATTAGTAGTACTTCATTTTTCGCTATTTTTTATTTTCTTTACAGAAGTTTATTAAAATCATCATTCAGGACTATTTAAGCATTTTAAGGAGTCGACTTCGACCTATGGTCCAGGAACTGTTTCCAGGGAGAAATAGCATTTTTCAAGATGATAATGCACCCTTTTATACTGTTAATTTTGTAGCTGAATGGAACGAGGAACATTCAAGTGAAGTAGAACATCTTATCTGGTCACCACAGTCCTCAGATCTAAACATCACTGAAAATTTATGGTGCATTTTAGAAAAACAAATGAGGAGTTGATATCCTCCACTCTTATCATGAAATAAATTGAAAACTGTTTTTGCAGAAGAATGGATAAAATTCTCTGTGAAAACTATTAAAACTTTACGCGAGTCAACCCCACGCATAATTCAAGCCAAAGGTGGTCCTACTCAATATTAAAATAAATTTACTTGAAATTTCAAGGTGTTTCTGTTATTTTGTTTACCATTTGTATGCTTGATAAATTATGCGATTAAGCAAAACACATGGAAGCATTTGATTCATTTCAATGTGAATCATAAAAATAAAATAAAAAAATAGAGAAAGTTGGTAGAAATTAAAGGTGTAATGTTTCACTTTTTTTATATTCTTTCATACACAGTAACTTCTTGCGTGCTAGTTGCTTTATTGCCTTGCTTGGAGTAAGATGATTAAAAATTCATAGGAATGTCTAAGATCCACTAAGATTCACACAAGAAAATTCTCACTAATTACTATAAAAATGTTAAAACCAAATTTTAAAGTGAAAAATTGGTGATAAACTTTTATTATCCTGTAAAAGTTTCGGTCGTTGAAAACCTTTTCACGGTGCTTCTGCCATTTTATTTTTTATTTTTTTTTTTTAGAAATTCTTTATAAAATATAAATAACAATCTGCAATGTTATCGGTAGCTGTTTGGCATCTCAGCTTCATTCTTTTATTTTTCCACCGATATAAAGTAGCTTCACTTTGCCCTTTCTAGAAATATTTTCATGGCAATTATTATGATGAACTACCTCTTTGGTAGCTAGATTTTATGAATTTCAGCGCGGTACTAGATTGGCAGATAGGTCTCACTATTATAATGTTGAAAGTAATAACTATTACCTTAATTTCTATGCTAACAGTTTCTTCACTCGCACCTCTTACTGAATCATTTTCAGTTTCTTGCTTTCAAGTCAACATTGATCTTCAAAAATCTAAATACAGTTTCAAGCGTTATCTTATATCTTGCTTTTTTATTGTTCTCTCCCATTAATTTTTTCATATTTTTTCACACACAGTAACTCCTTGTTTTTTAGTGGCTTTATTATCATTTAAAATATACACCCTATATTCAATAATCAAAAATTCCATGACAATGGCTACAATTGATAAGTAACTGAGTAATACTAAAAATTATAAATAGATGAGATATCCCTAAACATGGGCAGTCGAAAGAGAACAGTCTACTCTTAAAGATCAAATAAAGAGCTCAGTTCAGAATTTCCTGGAGATTATCTATATCAATATATACCTGAGGAAGGACACAATAGCCGAAACGTTGTGATAACAACACCAAGAATGATAACAATAGTTTGAATATAATTAGTGTAAAAATGGTAATTCCTCATTCCAGAAATTCAGACAGAAACAATCTTACCAATAATCTTATGGTATCATTATTTATAAGAATACACGATTCTCTAGTATTTGTTGATATTTTTTGCAATGTTACCGATGTAATCAAGCCCTAAATAAACACAAGTATATTGAGGTTTTAAATGAAGAATGATTTATGATGCCTTTCAGAAAAGTCAGTCAGTCAGTTAAGTGCTATACGTGAAACACGCTTGGGCGATCATGTCACTTTCAGGACATGACTGACTGGGAAGAAAATTATTCCGCAGTAGGTTGCCATTGCTTTCTGCGGTAGACTGGTTGCCAGCAAAGGCTATAGAACCCAATCTGTCCTGTTATTTAACCCATAACTGGAAGGAAGAGACGGATTAATACCTTTCTCAAGGGTATTTGCGCGTAAGTGAATGCGATGAATTCAACTGGAATTCGAACTCAGCTCCCCGATTTCTCGTTCCGAGCCGATATCCACTGCACCACAACGCACATCCTTAAAATTAACTTTGTTACTGTATTTAGTTTCCGTCTTTTGATTGCCTCGATATTCTGGTTAAAATAAATTTATGCATTAAACTGTAACATTAAGACGCCAGTAAGCTTTGTTTAATTTGTGCATATGATATTTTTCTGTTATGTGCCATGTCCATTCAGGAAGTGGGCGATCATGGCTTTAACTATCATTGGTAGCCCTCAATAATGCTTCTTCTTTTTTCTCCCTTTTGCTCTGTGTTATTTATCTAAACAATCTTATTAGGTATTTTACTCTTTGTTCCCCTTTAATCCGGTCGCTTTCATATTTTTTGTAATTGTGAAATCCCCTAGATCTCTTACCTCATTATGGCTCCCAGAAATTTAAACTTTCCTGATTCTAAGTATTTATATGTTCCAATTTTCCTGGAAGTTTTCTTGTTGATCAGATCTTCTGTCTATGGTATTTTCAGCATTTTTCTGCCGAATCACATATCTGTTGTCTCTTCTTCATCTGTGAGACAATTGTTCAGCATTCACTACCATATAAGACGACTAATATTACATAATATTTCAGAACATGATTCATTGTTTCTAATGAAATATCAATGTTTCTTAATACTTTTCTTAGCTTTTGTAAGGCATATTTTGCCAGTCCAGTGCTTCTTCGGATTTCGGTGCCACATTTTCCGTTGTCTGTTATAATACTTCCCAGACTCAATATCTATATGTGCATTCAAATGTTTTGTAGTAGTCTGTGCATATCGGAGATAAATTTTAAATAGAATTATTCGCTAATTTTAAAGATGGTTACTAAAATGTATATATTTGAAAGAAAGAAAGAAAGAAAGAAAGAAAGAAAGAAAGAAAGAGGGTAAGAAATGAGATTGATACATGAAAAACGTTAAACTAAAAAGGCAAAATGCATAGTTGTTAGCAAAAAGAAGAGAAAAAATACAAATTACAAATTGGAGATACCAAGATCAAACAAGCAAAAGAGTCTGAAATATTATCTGAACATTTTTGTACTAGTCTGTGCATATCGTAAATAAATATTAAATAGAATTATTCGCTAATTTTAAATGTGTTTGCTAAAATCTATATATCTGATGTAGAAGAAAGAAAGAAAGAAAGAAAGAAAGAAAGATTTGCGATATTTGTAGCTAATAAATAATTATCTTTAAGTATGTTAATATTTCCATATTTATTTCCATCATCATCATCATAACATTATGTACATCTTTTATGTGCCATGTCTTTTCAGAACGTAGACGGTCATTGCTTTCCACATCTTCTTGACCCTGGTGTCTCTTAGCACGCTTTCTCCTGTTGCACCATGTAACACTTGTTCCGTCATCCACCTGATCAGGTCCTTCAAATATGTTATCCGCTGCTCTCCCATGTCTCTTTTCCCCCTCTAACTGGCCTGTCAATAACACGTTCTCCAAGCCCTCATTCCTTATTGCATGTCCGAGGAATTTTAGTTGTCTCTTCCTGATGCTCAGCATTAATTTCTTTTTCGTCTCCAACCTTTCCAAAACCTCGTCATTGCTTACATGTTCGGTCCATGATATCCGCAGCATCCTTCTGTAGAACCACATTTCAACTTCTTCAAGTTTTTTCTTTATTTTCGAATATATTTTCTAACATTCACTGCCATATTGAAGAACCGACATCACAAATCAATCCAGTACTCTCCTTTTTGTTTCTAGTGAAATTGTCCTGTTTCTTAATACTTTACTTAACTTCTGGAATGCTTCTTTCGCCATGCCAATTCGCATTCGGATCTCTGTGTCGCACTTTCCGTCTTCTGTTAGAACACTTCCTGGGTATTTAAATTTCTGTACCTGCTTGATTTTAGAGTCCTTCACCTGTTATTGGCATTTTGGTATGCCCGTTTTGCTGATGACTATACATTCGATTTTCTTGCAGTTTATTTGTAGTCCTTTCTTGTCACTCTCTTCAGTTATCTTCTGTAGGAGGTATTGTAGTTTTCTTTCTGTGTCTGCTATCAGCACTGTATCATCTGCGTACCTTATATTGTTTAAATTGTGGCCTCCGATGACGAATCCTGGCATAAAGGATAAAAGCAAGTAAAAAACATCTTTGCAACTAATCAATATTAAATTAACAATCAAGTGTCCTTTATTTTGTTAATATTTTCATGTTTATTGCCATCATCATCATAACATTATCTACGCTTAGAAATGATAAAAGCAACTGTGAAAAACATCCTTTTAGCTAATCAATATTTGATTAACAATCAAGTCTCCTTGATTTTGTTGATATTTCCATGTTTATTGCCATCATCTTCATAACATGATCTACGTCTAGAAATGATGAAAGCAACTGTGAAAAACATCCTTGTAGCAAATTAATATTTGATTATGAATCAAGTCTCCTTGATTTTGTTAATATTTCCATGTTTATTGCCATCATCTTCATAACATCATCTACATCTACAAAGCATGAATTCAGCTATGAAAACATCCTTGTAGCTAATCAATATTACATTAACAATCAAGTCTCCTTTATTTTGTTAATATTTCTATGTATATTAACATCATTCTCATAACATTTCATCTAGAAAGGATAAAATAATCTGTGAAAAACGTCCTTGTAGCTAATGAATATTTGATTAGCAATCAAGTCTGTTTGAATTTGTTCATATTTCTATATTAATTGCCATCATCCTCATAACATTATATACATCCAGAAAAAGTGAAAGCAGCTATGATTAAAATCGTAAAAAATCTTATTAAAACCACAATAAGTAGTTTTTGTATTATTAACCATAACTTAATGCAGAACATGGCTACTAGTGTCGCGCTCCTACCTAAATTCCTTGCTAACCATTGTCCGAGACAGAAACGCCCTACGTACGTCTTGCATTACGTATCCTGGCTTTTAATTTTTAATTTCCCATTTTAGAGTCAGCTTATTTAGTAAGAAAGTTGAAGTTAAAGAAATTTTACCCAGATGTTACTCTTCAAGAAATATGATCTCAGATTGCTAATAAACAACATACGTCTACACAAATCGCAAAAGAGAAGAAATCGTTAAGTGGTGACAGCTGCCCTCATGATTTTCTTCTTAAAATGTTTATATCTTGCGTACAAGAAGAAAATATAAAATATCAAAGCCTTATTTTCCATGCATTGTTTTATGGACTGATAATCTATCTATCTATCTATCTATCTATCTATATATATATATATATATATATATATATATATATATATCTTATTTCTATCTATCTATCTATCTATCTATCTATCTATCTATCTATCTATCTATCTATATATATATATATATATATATATAGTCTCTTCATTTCTATCTATCTATCTATCTATCTATCTATCTATCTATCTATCTATCTATCTATCTCATTATGTTCAAATCTATCTATCTATCTATCTATCTATCTATCTATCTATCTATCTATCTATCTATCTATCTAGACTAAATTGCTAAAAAAATATCGTAGTATATAGAAAAAAGGCGCCAAAGTTAATAAAAATGAAATTTTTCTATTTAAATGTTTATGCTATTATTAAAAGGAAAGGGCAAAATATTTTTTAATTATTTTTCAAAATCTTTAATGCTTTCTAACAAGTTCGAAAGTTTTGAAAAATTTCTTTTTATTTTCGTTATCAGGGAGCCAAATCATCACGAGAGTTTACAATTGAAAACGTAATATTACATAACACACTTTTTTCGGTGACAAATACATTAAAAAAATCCTCGCAAAAATCAAATAATTGTTCGATTTTAATGAAACTTTCAGGACTTATGAATGAAATTATCTAAAAAAAAAATATTAGTAAAAATTAATTTACTTTTACATCTGTTACCCCATCCACGTAAATTAATGAAATTTCAATAAATTAAATTCTGTAGGCAAAATTGTTTTTATTAGTTAAACGCAGGACTCTTTGGGGGATGTAAATCATGTATTATTTTTGAAAACCATTTAGCCCCTTTTTACCGAAAATATGCTCCGAATAATAAAATAAAAAATGCAATAAAACTATGACATTATTTAATTCGATAAGCTTTTAATTGCTTTAATAAATAATATAAATGTAAGTCATTACAGTCGGAAGATAAACAATTTTTCGATTAATAATGAAATGTTAAAAGAATTGTTTTCATTTTTGTTTTTAATTATAATAATTTACAAAGTTTCAAAAATATTTTAGAAATATTTCCAAGTCTTGTAGACGTTAAACTCACAGATTATATAGTGAAAACTATATTTAAAAATCATCAAGCCATCGTATTTTTGAAATCATTTTCAATTTTTTGTGTGTATTTGAAGATTTTTTGCATAATAATTTCTATGGGTACATTAAACAGACATATGTGTTTCAGGGTTTCTTACCTTTAGCAGAAAAAAAATTGTACAATTATGTCACTTGTGATCATCATACACTTATCTTATCTCGCCTCTGTCAGCACATTTCTATTACGGTGGAAAGGTTAGAAGTCAACTCTTTGTTTAAAAATAGTTTTATTTTAAATTTCATACTATAAATAAGTAATACTTGTGTAAATCAGATCAATTTAACATTAAATTTGCTAATTTTTTAAAAATAATATGTTGCAAATGTATATTTTAGTTTTGCAAGATTTTTAGAACCGAAAATTAAATTTTGTTTACAAATCTTGTCGTTCGTTTAAAAATGGCCGAAAAATTGATAAATTAAAAAAAACAACACTACATTTTAGATTCCAATCAATATAAATTTGAAATAAAGCATAGTATTTTGCTTAAAAGAAATAGTAAATTTTAAATCTAATCATTTACCTTTCATTTAAAACTAAAATAAAAATTTCAAGATAACTTTGTTTATTTTAAAATCTTCAATGTGTGTGTGTATATATATATATATATATATATATATGTGTGTGTGTGTGTGTGTATATATATATATATTTATATATATATATATATATATATATATATATATATATAAAGCTTGCTAATCATTACACCACGTCGAGGTTCCACAGATAGATAGATATGAGCAAAATCATCTAGCTACATAGATACGAAGCGATAGATAAATAGATAGGTTGGTTGATTGTTGGGGTTTTATGGCATATCAACCAATAAGCATTATTTAATGCCAAATCTAGTTATCCTTAATTTAAGGATAACGTACTTAATCCATAGCTCGTTTATTCTTACTCGAGTAAATGGTTTCAAATGTTTCTATCTGACATGCATTAATTTATTTTATATAGATAATTCATTCATTTGCATAGCCAATTTATGTAATTATTTCTCACTACCAGATTTACTTGCAATGATTAAAGTCCCAACGTCGTACTACTCAACAGTAGGTTGGGGTTTTTTGTTTGGGTTTTATGACATATCATTGATCGGTTTTATATTTTGTGTTATGAAGTGGATATTAACTGTCTCTCTCAAGAAAGAGAGAACATCACATATATCAACATTCTCAAACATAGTTCTAACTATCTACCAAACAAAACTGTAGAACCCAACCTGTCCTGTTATTTAACCCATAACTGGAGGGAAGAGACGGATTAATACCTTTCCCAAGGGTTTTTGTGCATAAGTGAATTCAACTGGACTTCGAACTCGGCTCCCCGATTTCTCGTTCCGAGCCGATAACCACGGCACCACAACGCAGATCAGATAGATAGATAGATAGATAGGTAGATAGATAGATAGATAGATAGATAGATAGATAGATAGATAGATAGATAGATAGATAGATAGATAGATAGATAGATAGATAGATAGATAGATAGATAGATAGATAGATAGATAGATAGATAGATAGATAGATAGATAGATAGATAGATAGATAGATAGATAGATAGATAGATAGATAGATAGATAGATAGATAGATAGATATAGATAGATATAGATAGATAGATAGATAGATAGATAGATATAGATAGATAGATAGATAGATAGATAGATAGATAGATAGATAGATAGATAGATAGATAGATAGATAGATAGATATGAACAGACTGAAATAGATAGATAGATAGATAGATAGATAGATAGATAGATAGATAGATAGATAGATAGATAGATATGAGCCACTTTTGATTCTCTCTTGTTATAGTTTTTTTTAAATTATTTTACCACATTAAAATGTAGATATCTTTTTCTCATAACATCGACTTTATTTTATGTAAACAAGTTTACTTTTACTTTGTCAACAATAAAGATTCTTGAACACGTTTTATGTAAATTTTAAATTTCCGACTGACATTTAAAGTGCGTTTAAACATTTTCCTATAGGATTTTAGATCTTATACATTTATCAATACGGTTGACAACTGTTCATAAGAATAACAGGTTATGTGTTAAAAGATAAAAACTTGTTTTTACTCACTTTGTTTTCAGAACAATAGACGCCCAGGGAAAAATATGATAAACCATTTGTCTTAATTGACTTTGTGAAAGTTTTAAAGTAAAAGTATGTAGATATTATTAATCTAATACGTTAAGCTTTAAAGTAAGGCTGAATTCTAGACGAAGTCCTTTTTGCAAAGTTATAAAAGTAAACTTTCTGAAATAGGAATATTACTACAATAATAAAGTGTAATTTTTTGTTTATTTCCATATTAGTTTTTGCGATTTTTGCTTTCTACTAAATCTTTTACTAGATGTCTTTATAAATATATGAATTATGATTTATTTTTATTTTTTTTATAAACGTGAATTGGTTCTTATTACTTATGTTGATATTTTCTGTTTTTAATGTAGAAATATTGACGATGTCTGGAAATCACAGACATAATGGTGTCTTTTATACACGCCTCTCTGTACAACTTCATTTTATAATAAAAAAATGTCTATGGAAGAGGCTGAGTTTATCAGTATTTCTTCTTTGATAAAAGTAGTCTTTCAACTCATCAAGAGAAGAGAAAATGCTCTCCTTCGTCAAAGGTGACAAATTATCAGTAAGAGGTTTCCGTACAAACTCAAGAAGAAGAAAAAAATCACCATTTTGATTCGGTTCTATTTTGTAAGATGTCACTGTCATATTATCATGCTAACGGCTATTTTGATTCTTACGTATATATGACCTGTGAGTGACTTTTTCCCAATATTAAGCCAAGAATGTCTTCAGCTTTCATCGGTTGACACTGTTGCTGTTATTTTTTCATCGAATTTTTTGCTTTGTTCTGGCTGCGTTCCTTACTTATGTTAATCTGTTCCTTTAATTTCTTACCGACTCTATTTTGTTTTTGCCTCATTTATATTGCTGCCATTTTTGTTTCTCCTTTTACCTCTTTCATGATAAATAAAGATTAAATTGATGTGTGACAATCTCCGACCAAAAAGAAAGAGATAGGGAGAAAGAAAGATAGAGAGAGAGAGAGAGAGAGAAAGAAAGAGAGAGAGATGAAAGTAATTAAGACAAAAAGAAAGAAATAAACAAAAATCGATAAAATAAATAAATAAAGAAGAAATGAAAAAGGAAAAAACGAAAGAAAGAAACAAAAAACACAAACTATAAAACAAATAAACAAGCAATTAAAAAATGGAAGAAAGAAAAAGTTGAGAAAGAAAGACGAAGAAAGAAAAAATGAAGAAAAGGAAAAAAGAAATAAAGAAAGAACAAAAGAAAGAAAGGAATAAAGAAAAGAAAAACAAATGAACAATCAAACAAACAACCAATAAAACAAATAAACGAATATTTAATAAATAAAAAAAAGAAGAAACGTTGAGAAAAAACAAGAAATAATAAAAAGAAAGAAATGAACAAAAGAAATGAACAAAAGTGATCAAAAAACAAATAAATTACAAAATCAATAAACAAACAATTAAGTAATTGAAATGAAACAAATAAAGAAACAAACAAATAAAAAACCAAAGAAAAAATTATTGAATACTCAACATTTTAGAAATATAAAATGAAAGAAAGCCCAAGAATGAAAGGACGAAAGAAAAAAACAAAGAAGCAACAAACAAATGAACAAAGTATGAATAAAAAAAAACAAACAATTAAGAAATGTAATAAGAAAAATACTGAGAAAGAAAAGTTATGAAAGAACGAAAGAAAGAAACAAACAAACAAACAAACAAAAGATGAAAGACAAAGAAATAAGCAAAGAAACAAAAAAATGAAAGCATAAATAAAGTATAAAGAATAAACGAACAATTAAGAAATAAAAAATAAAGCCTGGGAAAAAAGAAAGGCTGTGAAAGAAAGAAAGAAAGAAAGAAAGAAAGAATGAATGAATGAATGAATGAATGAAAAACAAACAAACAAATAGGCAAACAAACGAATAAATGAAAGCACAAATAAAGTATAAAGAATAAACGAACAATTAAGAAATATAAAATAAAGCCTGAGAAAAAAAGAAAGGCTGTGAAAGAAAGAAAGAAAGAATGAATGAATGAATGAAAAACAAATAAGCAAACAAACGAATAAATGAAAGAAAAAATATATTGTAATAAATAAACAAACAATTAAGAAATAAAAAAATAAAGCCTGGGAAATTAAGAAACGCTGTGAAAGAACGAAAGAAAAAAAGAAACAAACAAACAAACAAACAAACAAAAAATGAAAGACAAAGAAATAAGCAAACAAACAAATAAATGAAAGCACAAATAAAGTATAACGAATAAACGAACAATTAAGAAATAAAAAATAAAGCCTGGGAAAAAAGAAAGGCTGTGAAAGAAAGAAAGAAA